>BMAW01111195.1:0-19547 GCA_019974015.1 Nephila pilipes
ATATATAATATTCGAGTAGAGGATATATATGTATCAGGATAAAAACATTATACTGGTTGAACAAAAAATCCCTTTTATTACTTTTTTTACATTTTAAAATAATTTTTTTCTTTATATTATATTTGTAATGCTAAAAAACAATAATAAATAAGATATTTTATAAAAGCAATATAATGCATAACTCACGTTACGATGAACATCTTTGAAGTTATACAGGCAAATGTTGTGTGCGTGTTTAATAATTCCTTTACTTGGTCTCCCACAGAAAAAAAAAAAAAAAAAATCAGTTGAAGCATCAATCCCATTAAATGTTTTAGCACTTTACATTATTGTGATGAGTTTTATTGATAATATGAAGGATTATGTCATACACTAATTTTTTTTTTTGTTTTAATGTTTAGTTAATGACTACAATTTTCATTAAATATTATAATTAAACTTCCAGATAGAAAGATCTTATTTAAGAATACAGTGTTTTAACACTACCCGAACGAAACTCTAAATCAAGTTAATGGTGATAATATGTAACGGCAAGGATTTGCACTGTTGTTTCAAGTTCAGTCATAATAAATAGAGAAAATTTTATCTCCATTACATTGCTTAAAAATTTCTAGACATTTATTTGGCTAAATTTAAGAGAAATGTTGTATGAAATAAGTTCACTAATTATTAAATAGGAAGCACAACTATTATTAAGTAATATAATTGGACATTATAATATATATATACCTAAATTCCATGTCACAGTATCTGTGTTATTTTCAACTCATTCATGTTTACCTAAGTAAGAATCTCAAATTATATAGATTTGTCGATGTTTTCAAACTTATTTTTGAACACACAGAAAAATAATCCAATTTCACCGTTTGCTTTTGGAAAAACGGGTGTATTTTTAAAATTCTTTGTGTTGCCGTGGCAACCGAATGACGTCAATTCTATCTTGGTTTCTGAGAAGCGTTTTTTAATGATAACAGTTTTGCAATTCATTGAAGACAAAACCACAAGTATTCATGATGATGAGCTATTTGGTTTTATATTTATCTTTTCACTTTAAGAATTAAATCTTGAATCATATTTTTCCTACTAATGGGGACAAATAATTCTGTAATGTTTTACACAGTTGCCGATTTTTCTATATTTAAAATGCTTATAATGAAAATAAGACTTCGTTTAAATACGTAGAGCAACGTAATTGAAGTATATTTAGAAACATTTAAAAAAAAAAAAAAGAAGACTTTCTATATTTATCCCCATCCAAAATTTATTTAATGATTTTTTTTTAAAGTTCATGTTATAAATGTTCATGTTCATAAATAATATTTGCTACGAATAATTTACCAGTAAATTATCCCAGAACATTTAATGATAAATGGTTTGATTCGTTTGAGAATGATTATTAAACATAATTTTCTTCTTACCATCACAGTTTATTGGAAAGTGTTTTTGAATTTGTATCTCTAAAAACACACTTCAATAACTTCTGTCTCGGTTATAACTTTTGAAATTAAGTCTTTAGAAAATAAATTTCTTTTATAAAGACAACAATAGTCGTAAACAATATTAAAGAACAAATTATCATCATTTTTGTTGAGTTAAATGCCAGCTTCTAAGTGATACAATAAACTCTGGATTAGAATCTCTTACATAATTATCATAATTTTTATCCATTCTGTTTAAATTTAATCACTTATGCATAACAAAATTCTAAGAAACATAAAAATCAAAATTTTTAAAAAGTAAAATATATTTGTAAAAAGCACTATGATTATTAAAATTATATTGTTTTACTAAGAAAATTTCAAGAATTTGAAAATTTCCGAGAATGTAAAAATTAAGTTTTTAACAAGAACGTTTCAGAATAAATCCACCTGTTGATTTCTTTAAGAACCAGTTAACTTAGAAATTGTTGTTTTCGCAGTTAAATAAAGTGTATCACAAACAATTTTTTAAATTAAGAGGCTGGTTTTTATTGCCAAAGTCCGATCGGTCTCAAAATGGAAATTCCACGAAAATCTTATGATGCTGTGCTTAGATATGTTGCCCAATGACTGTTATGTCCGTCAATTGGGTCAGGTTGCAGTTATCAGTTCTGAGCGCCTAGTGAGCATGGTACAGTACACTCTCCCTCAAGTGTCAGGTGCTCACTGTCATTTGATTTCTGCATGCTGAAGGGTGCAATGCAACCGAAATTTATCAACGAATGAGTAATGTGTGAGGAAAAACTTTCATGAGTATCATCAAATTGCGGCAATGGTGCACGAACTTAGAAGTCCGTAGAGACGTTCATGATGCACGCGGGGAGGGAAGGAAGCGATTATCAAATGATGATAACGTCCAGAGAGTGGATCAGGCGATTCGAAAAATCTTCGGCTCACAATTTTCGCGTTGTGATTCATTTCCCGAAATTTCACACTTACCTTTCTGTACCTGTAATACCTACTTCTGTGCGCGAAAGCATTGAATACTTTATTTTTTGTATTTCTTTCTTTCTATCTCTGTGCTATCACCTTATTTTACTACCCACAAACTAGCTACTGGAGAGTTGAATTGTGTTCATATGGATATAAAGATAACTCCGTCCTTTTAACTATGACAAAAAAGGATCTTTATTTACACGTCGGGGCTTGTTTCGCCCTTACCTCTTACAATGAAGTCTCGATCGTGTCTCTCCCACGATTCTCCCTAACCCTCTCCTGTACAATGGAGGGATTAACCACAGTTTCTTTTCTCTCCAACAGCGTCATATATAATACATTCTCCCCCAAGATAAAGATGGGGGGGGGAAAATAACACATAATCACACATCTGATATTATCAAAAAGTATATGATAACTGTGGCCATAAAACACACATATTAAAATACTAAAAACATCAAAACACTTTAAAATACTACTCTCAACACTTTTTTTAAATGCTGCATGTCACCTATAAAAAATTGCTTATCCACTTTCACTTATTCATTTCAAGATATCCATTATTCTAAGAAAATATTCACACAAAATGACTCTAAATACACTATTCGTTACACTTAGTGAAATACTTAATAAATCATAAATACAAAATATTAACTTGACCAATAACATTATAGAATGACATTACTAAATTCCTCATAAGAAATCTTACTTAAAGCACTTCAAAGCATTAAAATAGTTATACTTTGAAACATAAATATTTCATACACAGAAACCATTAATCATCATCTACATAGAAAATACTATACTCTTATAGACATCTAAGTCAAAAATAGTTAACACAGAAAATCACAAGAATTTCCTTAACATAACACAATAATTAACCAGTTATAAGACGCTAATAAAGACTCGTTCACATGTTTAAGAAAAATTCATCATTGAATAAAGTTTTATACCAATAACTAATCAATAGTTCTAAAGTCAATCAATACTTAACTCCAATTATTTACAGAATATAATTATCTGAATGATAATTTAATATTTCTCCAACTAATTATTCAATAATTTTCCAGATAATCGAAATTAAACATTCTCTAAATACTCAGTCCTTAAAATATTCAAACTTTCTATAAAAAATTAATTAGTAAAATTCTTAAAGTACACTAAATAAATTATTCAACTCCAAATAAAATTTGCTAAAATAATACAAGACTTATAAAAAGAAACTTTCATAATGAATCACACGCACTAAAGATAGTAGGAAATTTCTAAGTAGCACAATCATAAAGATATAGTCCTAAAATTAGAATATCTTTTTTTTCTATTTAAAGTCTCTAGTCAAATAACAAAAAGATAAAATAAAACCAGAATTATCTCATCCGTCACTGTTTTTCTCTGGTCAATGGCATGGGAGGAAGGTCTTCCTTTCTTTCTATCCAAGCCGATGAGTCGTTAATAGACCTTCCAAGACCTTCCATAAACACACGCTAAGTTCTCTTTAAGATTATTTAGTCATCCAATTGGAGAAAAGGGGTTAAAGATGCTATGGCGATACTTTCCACTGTAACGAGCCACTTTCTCTTTTCACTGAAGGTGGAATTTCTGCCTCTACTGGAATCCAAAACACCGAGGACTTTAATTTGTTTACTGTAAGGAGAACGCAACCACGAAATCACTGAATCCTTCCTCGCTGCACCCGAAGGAGTAAACTTGTTGAAGTGAGGGGACACTTAATATTTGCTTTTTGCCACCAAGACCACTCGGTCCTAAAACACTCATTTCCTCGATAGTAAAGTTCCTCCTCCTACAACACGTGTTAATTCTTGAAATGGGATGGTAAAATGCAGAGGATCTTACGGTGTAGATTACACCCTTTCCTAAGCAAAAGGACGTAAACTGGATCGTTTTTCCTTGGTCTTTGTGGCGAACATAGCAATTATCTCTCCCAGGGTCGAAGAGCACCCTTTCTTCCTACTACCGTTATGTTGTTGTGGTAGAATTTTTCATATTTTTTTGAAACGGGAGACATCTGTTTCTTTCTCCACAAACCGTTTCCCATTTCACATGGAGGTGTTTTTAACTGTGATTCCTCCTACTTTTCGCTTTTCCATCTGCGCTTTTTCTCAGATGCTTCTGATCCTTTTCCAGCCATCGTGGTTCTTCGTTTTCACCACTTTCCTTTATTTACTTAGATCTTCACTGATCTCATATTTCAATTTGAGTACTTCCGTATGTTTTCTGTTCTTTCATCAGGTTTTTCATCGCAATTACTTATTTCACTTAGGCTCTTCGCTTCTATTTTTCTTTGCTTTCTTTTACTTTCAAGGTGTTCTTGAAGTAACTTCTTCCAATTTTCTCAGTTTTTCCCGTCTTCTCAATTCCGTTTGATACGTTTTTTCTTTCTCATCGTTTAAAACATCTATTTCTTTTCCTAGTTTCTCTAATTGATTAGGTAAATTAGAACTATCGTCTTCACTTGACTCTTCTAATTCTGATTCTCTTTTTTCCCTATAAGGGAATTATCTTCCCTTACAAAATCCCTCGAGTGTTTCTCGTTGGCCTTCTGAAATTCAGTTAATTTCTGTTATTCTAAGTATTTCAAATCTTCTTCTTGTCGTAGTTTTTCTTCTTTTCTTTGAAAAAAGTCATCTTACGATGGCAAGAAGATTTGAAATACTTCTCCTTTTCTTTTCTCAGTATTGGTTCCATTCTACACTCTTCTTGATGCAGTGCCTCTTTTCCCTGGCACTCCAACAGTCTTGATAGTATTTCGATCTGCATTTTTTTCTTTTCTACATTTTTCTTTTCGAATTCAGCTACTAACTTTAACTCTTCCCCTTTCTTCTTTTCTTAGCACCACTCTTTCAAATTCTATTTGGTACAAGGCTTCTTCTCGTTACAATTCCAACATTCTTGCCTCGTCTTTCCGTATTTGCAATTTCACTTGCATTTCTTCTTTCTTTTTATTTTCTTCTTGCAACTCCGTACTGTACTTGATTCCCGTTAAGTATATGCTTTTTTCCATTAATATATGCATTTTTGTACCAGAAATTCCATCTCTTTTTTTTCTTTTCTCTGCTTCTTGCTGTTATTCCTTTCTTTTTTTAATACCTACGAGCATTTCTCTAACATTCTCTTCCTTGTAATCTTCCAAGCGAATTATAGCTTTCTGTAAGCTCATTCTTGTCATATTAACATCGCACTAGAAGCAACACGAGGGCGATTGGCGACGAACCTCTTAATTTTGAGCCTCGGTCCAGTTACGAGGACGACACTTGAGCTTATTTTCCTAGTTTCGTGCTTGTTTAAAGAACTGTTTTTATTTTTCCTACAGAAATGGAGATGAGTGATTCAGAGTTAAAAAACGAAATGCTTTGTGACATAAAATTTTGTTATTGTTTCGCAAAAAAGCTCTAGAAACAG
Organism: Nephila pilipes; assembly: GCA_019974015.1. Taxonomy (NCBI): domain Eukaryota; kingdom Metazoa; phylum Arthropoda; class Arachnida; order Araneae; family Nephilidae; genus Nephila; species Nephila pilipes. The sequence continues at coordinate 5,835 of BMAW01111195.1, forward strand.
TTAAGTTAATGAAAGAAGCTTACAATGACAAATGTATGGACAAGTCTACGATTTTCAGAAGGAAGGGTGATTTAAGAAAGGACGTTTGCCTGCAGAATAAACGCCTAAGTCTGGCTGAGCAGAAAGCGTTGTGAAGGAATCGAAATGTTAACACTCTGTGGACAATCTTGCAAGAATATCATCGAATGTCATGTGCGGAGAAAGCGGCATCAACTAACATTTCGAAAATGTCGATATTTCGCAATCTAAGTAACAATGTACAGATTCGTCATTTTTGATCAAGATGGGTACCTCATAACCTTACTAAAGAGCAAATACAAACAAGAATTCAGTTGTGTTGTGAGTGGAAACATGGACTTCTATACGATCCGAATTTCTTAAAGACTGTAATAACATGTGATAAAATAGGGTGCATCACTTTAATTCCTTTAACAAGTCCGCAAATTGGAGAGTCTGAGCGGTATTCTTGGCGTGGAAGCCATACGGAAAAGACCGCAGATGTCTTAAGCGCGAGGGTGCCAGAGTATTGTGAAATACAGAGTTAGTCTCTCACGGGATTCAAAGAGATAAATGTTCTATTAAGCGCAAGGGTGAGAACTTTGTTGTAGTATCTTAGAAGTTACATTTGTATTTCTCTTTGTCCAATTTGAAAATATTTTCGTCCCATGTCCGATAAACAAATGTTAGTCTTTGTGAATAATCACTTCTCATGATTTATACCCCAAGACACCGAACGGCTCCCATATATATATTATATCATTTTCTTTTGAAACTAACTAACTAAATAACCTTAATATTAAGTTTCTCATACATCTCTTTAAGAATATTAAATGTCTATATCTATTGAATTTAAAAATCTTCAAAATCATAACTATCAATAGCACAAATCTGTTTTTTTAACATATTTAATTGTATCAGCACTTCTATTCAGACTATTTATAATATTTTGTATAATTTATTATAATGCCTTACCGGCAAAAGTTACATAAGTATTCAGTCCATTAATAACTGTTCTAAATTCAATAAGAGTCTAATGAAAACTTGGCGTTATTAAAGGTAAGGTAATTTAAAACTATTAATATCAATTAAAATTTTCTTATAAAATGCAATAATTATACTAGAAATTTCTTTTTGACTAGTGCTGACTATATTTCTCAAGTTGCTTATTAGCTAAATTAATGTAGATTTTTTGCATATAATAGCATAATTATTAGATACTTTGTCCACATAACAAATTACAAATCTATCCTAGCGATTACTAATAGCTCTGTTTTTAAATTTTTCTAATAATTATCCTCATTACTATTAAAATCTTCTTATTTAAAGACCATTTTTAACATCGTTATTTATACTATCTTTAAATTCTTTAAAATCCTCTTTTGGAAAAACACATAATCTGTACCTAATTTATTAATAAAATTATTTGTATCTAAAATAATTTGTTTCTTAATGTAAAAGTGTTATGTCTGAAATTAGAGTACCTTTATTTATTGTATTCCATAATTTCTTTATCCTCTCCTGTTCCAAATTTCGTGTTATCGTATGCTGATATTCCTCATTTAACTATATGCTATTTTTTCAACATCACCCATACATATATCATTAATTGGAAGTCTAAGTTATTATTATAATTAAATCTAGAATACGGCCCAGTTTTTAATACATTTAAAAGCTTTTTTTAAAATGTAATATAAAAAGGTTAACAAAGATCTAAATTGTAATTTTTCAAATTGTATTTGGGGGACAAATAACTAGTTATATTCTTAATTAAAGGAAAGCACATAAACTCTAATTTATTATCATGCAATAGATAATATCTAACTAAACAAATTTCTCTCGTTTCTTAATATAAAATAAAAAGTATTTTATACTTTTTTAAAATTAAATTTTTTCTCGAAGTTCTTATTCGGTTGAAGAATTTTTCTCTTAATATCATACTTATTTGTAACTTTTTTTCTTACCCTCCGTATCTCAACCTTTCTCTTACAAACATTATTATTTTCTAACGGTTATTATATTATTCTTGTATAATTCAGGACACACATTCAATAATTTCTCTACTGTGATTTTTCGTTAACATCGTTCTTTGAAATAACTTGAGGGCTATTCACAACGGACCTCATTATTTTGAAACACAGTCAAGCGACCACGAAGACAACCGAGCTTGCTGCTAATTTCCTCTCTAAACTAACGTGAAGACTTCGAGCCTCGACAGATTTAACATCAATCAGTTACCATCCTATTCACGACGAGTTTTTAGTGGAACCAGGAATTGAACCCGCTACTCAAGTGCACAACACGGGCTTTTCGTTCAATGCCCTGACTACTCGTCTAAAACGACCGAGAAGGTAGCAGAATGCATAGAACAAATAATGTGGTTAATAGCGACCAACTGTAATTAACAAGTTAGTGAAAGTGCATTGGGTAATCGATCTCTTGTTTATCTATCTTTAGGATTTTTTTAAAAAATAATCCTGAGTCCCTAATCTTTTTTTTACTTTCTAGAACGAGAGATATATGTCACTTTTTCCCCCCCCCCCCACCAACACTTCTAATTACCTTGAACTGAGTATCAGTTTGGTACAAATATTTTCAACAATCTTTCACGCACTTTCTGATAAGCTACAGCCTTGAAATTTTGCACTCAAGCTCAGTTTGGATGACAGAAAAGAATTCAATTATAAAACTACAAATAAAAATACTAATAACAATACTAATAAAAACTCTTCATACACACACACACACACACACACACACATATATATATATATACAGTTTAACATTATCATAAACAAACAACACCAAAATCCCTTATTTTATTGAGTGCCAGCTTGGGCAGGCGTTGTATTTATGGTTCGTATTACATTAAAGGGAGGAAAAACAAACAAATTAATTTGTGCGGAGGCACGGAGCCGAAAGCAGGGGGAAAGGATGATAAGAAAGGAGATATATTTTTATTTTTATTTATAAGTTTTTGTTTTTTTTCTAAATTTATTTTTGTTTGTTTATTTATTTCCTTGTCCTAATTTATTTTCTTCTCCAGATTATCGAAGATTAGTATTTTTTATATCGATAAAATTACCACACTATAAATAGTGGTAGAAATTTTGCAATAAATAATAATGATGATTAATGGTTTTAAAATTTGAGAAAGAATTAAGTTTCATGAAATATACAACGCTTCTCCCCAGTAGGGAGGATGAAGAGAGAAAAAGAAATAATCCTTTACGTTTTCAATTTTTAACTGACTTAACCAAAAAATTACTTTCTTTTCAGTTCTTTTGCCATATAGAAGTGTTTTTTTTTTAAAGTTTATTATATATGCTATTTTCTACATTTTGGTCTCTCTCTCTTTATATATATATATATATATATATTTATATATATATATATATATATATATATATATATATAAAAGCAAATTTTTTTTTCTTTCTTTTTCTTCGAAATTTTATTCGTAAATTTATTATTGAATATTTCATTGTCATCCAAACTGAGCAAGTGTGCACAATTTCGAGGTTCTGGCTTATCTGGAAGTGGATGAAAATAGATGAAAAGATTCGTGCTTAACTGATATACAATGGAAAGCACTAAGTAGTGTTGGAGAAAGAGATAACAGGTCAATTGAAAAGTCCCCAACCTACCATAGTAAAACACATTTTTTTGGAAAAATTAGTTTTTTTATTCAACATAATTCCCTTCAAGGGTGATACACTGATTATAGCGACCCTCCAACTTTTCGATACCATTTTTGTAGTACGATTTGTCCCTTGCTTCAAAATAGGCCTCAGTTTCGGCGATCATCTCTTCATTCGACGAAAATTTCTTCCCAGCGAGCATTCTTTTGAGATCTGAGAACAGGAAATAGTCGCTGGGGGCCAGATCTGGAGAATACGGCGGATGAGGAAGCAATTCGAAGCCCAATTCACGGATTTTTGCCATCGTTTTCACTGACTTGTGACAAGGTGCATTTTCTTGGTGAAGCAGCACTTTCTTTTTCTTCAAATGCGGCCGTTTTTCGGCGATTTCGTCCTTCAAACGGTCCAATAACGCTATGTAATAGTCGCTGTTGATGGTCCTTCCTTTTTCAAGGTAGTCAATGAAAATTATTCCATGCGCATCCCAAAATACAGACGTCATAACCTTGCCAGCCGACTGTTGCGTTTTCCCACGCTTTGGAGCGGGTTCATCGTGTGCAGTCCACTCGGATGACTGTTGATTGGACTTCGGAGTGAAAGGATGGAGCCATGTTTCATCCATTGTCACATATCGACGCAAAAACTCGGGTTTATTACGCTTGATCATCTTCAAACACTGCTCCGAATCATCAACTCGTCGTTGTTTTGGGTCAAAAGTGAGCTCGCGCGGCACCCACTTTGCACAGAGCTTTCTCATACCCAAATATTCGTGAATGATATGATGTACACGTTCAGTTGATATCTTTAGAGTGTCTGCTATTTCATTCAATTTCAATTGACGGTGATTCAAAATCATTTTGTGGATTTTTTTAATGTTTTCGTCGGTAACAACCTCTTTTGGGCGTTCACCGTCTTCGGTGCTCATTTCACCACGTCTAAGCTTAGCATATCAATCCTCGATGGTTGATTTTCCTGGGGCAGTGTCCGGAAACTCGGCATCAAGTCAAGTTTCTGCTTCAACTGTATTTTTTCCCTTCAAAAAGCAATATTTTATCAACACGCGAAATTGCACCTCCGTTCTTCCTTTTATTGTAGTCTTGAGCTGCGCGCGTTGACGACACGAGTTTTGCGTATACTCACGTCGCCTATGCGCCTATGACGTTTTGTGCCTGACATTAGCACACGCATCACCTTTCCACTGAATTGCGTGTTCATTTTACATTATAACCCCCTTAATGCAATTTCATGCCTATCTGCTTAATATATATATATATATATATATATAACAATAATAATAATAATAATAATAATAATAATCAAAGAATATCCAACACAAAATCAATGCTATTAGTAGATAAAAGTCTAAACATTTAAAGAAATCATTAAAAATAAATTAATTTTTATGTAAATCAGATAAAAAAATTTGTACATAATAGTTTAACAATCTAAAATTTAAAATCTTAAAGCTAAAAACCAGAAAAATATATTAAAGAACCAGAAATATTTTTAGAGAATATCGAGTGAATGAAAATCAAAAATTAAGTTTGATGGAAATAATGTATTTAATAATATTTCATGCTTTGGAATGGAATAATGTGTGCTTATACCTGTAATTACTGATCAAATGATCATACTTCTGTGAATTACATGTATAAAATATCGTAACAAACCAAAAAACCCAGCAAATTCAGAAACTCAAATCAGTTTTTTAAAGAAGTTATTTATTATTTTTTGGTTTTTTAAATTTGTAAAATATACTGCTTTTTAAATATCTCTTCTTTAATTTTTTGTTTAGCAATTTTAAGCAATTAGCATTTTTTTGGTTTGTTAAAATCCTTCAATTTACTTGTAATTATTTTTTTTGAATCAATTAATCAGTTTTTACTTTGGTGATAATTTTTTTCACGAAGCAGAGTTGGGAAGAGCATACTTATGAAATTTGTGTAGTATTTTTATGTATTTTTAAAATATTGTTAATAGTAATGCTCGATTTCTTTTTCGCAATTTTTTAAATTTTTCTTATGATTAGATAATCAATTTCTTTTTGCATTTGTTTTTTAGTCTTCAAAAACTTAAAGTTTCTACATTATTTCTGATGGCGTGTCTTTGGTAATTTATTTATATTATATTTTGTTTCAGAATGTTTACTTTTTTTGATTAATTTTTGATTTAATTGATATTTTTTATTTGGTTTTATAGTATTCTAGATGTTTAGTATGTAATTTGGTTGTTTGCAGTTAAATTCAAGATGATTACTATATTTACCTTCTTTCTTTTTTTTCTATGGTTGATTCTACTTGTCCAGTGCGTCTTAGTTGCACCTTTGACAACCGATCCAGAAAAGATTTCCCTGGCATGCTACTTATGAGGTGCTTTTATTCCTGTCATTGCTAGTTTCGACTTGTGGTTGGGGCTTCGGATAGTTTTTTGGTTTTAATAAAATTTCACGCAACCTTTGAATTAAGTTTCAAGAACCCACACTTTAAAATTCTTCGTTAATTACTGCTTGATTGGAGTATATAATATACTTTGTCGTAATTGTGTGTTTCCTACGTCTGCGCTTACCCTTTTAACGATACCTTCGATGTTATGCTTTGATACTCTTTCCTTATACTGACTGTGAAAACAAATCTCCCTTCAATTTTTTAATCAGTTCACCGAAATGGCCCATTCCAGTACGGTAATTACTTCGTAATGATTAGGCATATTCATCCTGTGAAATATTGACTAGGTTTTGCGAACATTAACAATACTTTTAATTAATAGTTTTGCAGAACATTTCGGCATGGTCATGAGTATGCGACCGGCATTAGTTCAGTTGCATAGTGGGCTTAAGTCCTGATTCCACGAAAGTGCTATCGGGTAGCGGGATTGATTCCCCTTTAAATCTGTCGGAGCTCAAAATCCTAACGATAGCGTTGTGTGCAAATTGGAGTTTTAGTTGTTGCGGCGCCTCATCACTTGACGGGGGTTCAAAATTACTACGTCCTTTGTTCTTCGTGTTCAATAACCTTCGTGTTGCTTCTCAATGCGACGTTACTATACATTCACAATTTAACGCACCAAGAAGGAGTTGCCCGGTTGTAAAGCAATTTCGTATGCAAAGACATTTGGACCGAACATACAAATGATTAAAATTTGGAGTCCATTGAATGAATATCGGGAGCCTCAGCGCATCGGAACTGCGCACTCAGTAGGTGTATATAAGAAGCGATTCATAATCTAATGGTCAAATTTTCTGTTACATTACCATTTAGGATACCTTTCAACGACTGAGAAAATGCTTCTCTGCAGGATTCGAGCTCATTACGAGAAACTGTCAGAGTTTGAAAGAGGTCGTATCATTGGATTGAAAGAGGCAGGTTGGGCAAATAGGAGAATTGCTCGTCATATGGGTCGAAGATGCTGGCAATTGATGCTCATATGGGTCGATTAGAAGATGATGGCAGGAATGGGTGGACAATGGAGGATTTCAGCGTCATGAAGATAGCGGTCGACCTAAGGCCATAACAGATCGGGAGGACAAAGTGATTTTCAGGTCAGCTGTCACAGCACCTCATTCACCGTTATCAACCATCAGACGTGCGACCCGCACACGAGTGTCCACCTTGACCATTCACAGACGGTTGAAAGAGCGAAATCTACGTTCGAACCTGCGCTAAGCCACATGCCACTCCCATCTGCACAATGTCGAGCCAGATTACAGTGTGCTTGGCTCGATCAAGCTGGAATGATGCTGGCTGGGGACGTATAGTGTTTAACGAATAATCCAGCTTCTAACTGTGCCCTGACGATCATCGAAGACGTGTCTGGAGACTCCTAGGACGGCGTATTGATCCCTCTTTCACTATTGCATACTAGACAGGCCCTCACCCAGGAGTTATGGTCTGGGGTGCGATTTCTCTTGATAGCCGGACTCCTTTGATCGTCATAAGAGGCACACTTACAGCACATCGGTACATCGACGACATTCTGAGACCTGTTTTGCTACCGTTCCTTTTGCAGTACTCTGGCCTTCCTTATTTTTCAGCAAGATAATGCCAGACCACATATAGCTATGAACTGTCTTACAGCTTGTCAAACACTTCCTTGGCCAGACAGATCTCTCTCCATTCGAGCATGTCTGGGATATGATGGGAAGGCGACTGCATCTACCAGGGAATGTTGATGACCTAACTCGGCAATGGGAACAAATTTGGAAAGAAATACCGCAGGAGACCATCAGGGAGCTTTATCATTTTATGCCACGTCGTGTGGCAGCTTGCATCTAGGCTAGGGGAGAGGGGGTAACAACTTGTTAAGCTCGTTACTTTGTAACTATGTCACTGTTAAGCTCGTTACTTTGTAACTATGTCACTCTGAAATAAAACATTGGATTTTTCTGAAATTTTAATCTTTTTCTTTTCTGTACATAATTTTCCTATCCGCCAATTTTGGTCTTCATCGGACAACTCCTTCCTGGTGCGTCGTTTTTTGTTGTTATAGAATGTACATCAAGGAAATATTCAATTTTATCTATAATATCTGCAGGCAAAACACTTATATTCTGAAGTCCTATACTTGTATTTGTGGAAAGTTTATTTTCAGAATTTTTGTTTTCTCTCAGTAGAAATTAGTTTTCTTTAGATTCTCGGAAACATACTTCAAAGCAACTCGAGAACCTTTTCGGACTATGTATTTTCTTAACAGAGAGAAAGGATTAAAAAAAAATCAACCATAAAGCTTCAAAAAATTTTTTGATTCTCCTCAAAAAAAAAAAAAATTTTTATCAATATTAGTTAGGTGGTAATGAAAACTAAAGATATAATATAAAAAAAAAAAAAAAAAAAATTAAAGTCAATTTCTACTTAAGTCAACGAAGAAATTTTTTTTATTTGAGTTACTTTCTATTGAATAATTACAATTAATATAAATATGTATAAACATATGACAGAATCGAAATACTTAGTGGTAAAATAAATTTTTTTCCAGCAATCTACACGCTTCATCATGACGGTATTTATTCCTAAATTTATATCCTGCTAAATATCTTATATAAGAGAAATATTTTCTCCCATATAGAACTAAAATTAATTATTTGAAAAATCAAATAAAAAAAATTTCATGCTTCCACGAGATTCGATCCGAAGGCATGAAGATTCTACTCCGACAGTCTACCAACTTAGCCATCGCAAGACTAATAACAAAGTAGAAGCATTGGCTTGTTTCTTAATTCATCCGGTAAATAAATTGTTCGAATGCAGTTTAGCCCAACCGCGACAGGAATTATTTGGTGGTATTTTGCCAAATTTGGCTACCCTGGTCATCTTCGCAGACTTAACGTTCAGCCAAAAAAATTCGCCAAGTTTGTCAATTTTTGAAATCGTTCCAAGTGGTGGACTAAGCTGCATTTGCACCAATTAAATTTAATTAATGAATTAGTATTTGAAAAAACTGTATTAACATCAAGTGTCATCCACTACAAGTTTTAAAAAATGTATTTGAATTTGAGTGGATGAATAAAAGTATTTTATTAATGATGAAAAATTCGAACAAGATATATAAATATATATAGGGAGAGTATGTAACAGTAGGAATACTAACAGTAGGAATTTGATAATAATAAAAAGAAAGCAGATCAACATAAGCAAACAGAAACGATTTTAATAGTTAAATTAAATAGCCATTTTCCCCTAAGGAATTTATTTATTCAAAAGTATTTTTAATTAGTTTCAAGAATGCATAAATGCTTCAAAATGAAAAAGACACTACCACCCTTCCTCAATTTTCAAAATTTGAGACTGACAATAATCAAAGAATTCAAAATATCTATTTAAAACTAATTCGATATCATATCTAGAATTCGGAGCTAAGCTTTCCAACCGGATGGGTCTCCGGAAAAATGTGCGGGGAAGGCATTTTTGTGTTTCTAGGGTACAGTGTAGCCTTAAATGATTAACTTGACTCTATTGTCGTTATAATATAATAATAATGGGGAAAAAAAAACTGATAAAAAAGTCACACTTCCATTGGCCGTGGTAGCCTAGTGGTCATGGTCACGAATCCGCGGTTGGCGTCTTTCCCTCGAGTCGTCGGTTCGAGTCCTGATGCCCTTAAAGACCTATGTAGCGGGACTGATGCACGTTAAATTTGGTCGAGGTCCCTCCTGTGGACATGGTGTGGAAATTTGGATAGAGAGGTTTCTGCTCATGTATCGTCAAAGCCACTTGACCGAGATTCAAAATTACGAGCTCCGTCGAGAATAGTCCTCATGTTGCTTCTGAGTGTGACATTAATCAACAAATCAATACGCTTCCTTTAGAAAAGGAAAATTGAAAACCTAAAGAATAATGAACAAATAAAATTTGAAGTTGAAACACAAATCACTGGCGAAAGATTTGCTAAAGTCGATATAAAGCATAATTAATAAAAATTTTCTACAATAAGTAGCTACTACATATGTTGTGTAAACATGAAATATATAAAATCATGAGTCGTAAAAATTATTCCAGTAGTAAATTTATAAGATGATAATGATATACTTTTATAATGAGTTTTCGATAAAATATATTCATATATATAAAACTGGACTTTTAACTAAATACTAAGATTCCAATTGTGTCTTGATGCCCGGAGCAGACTTGTTTCGAGACGTCAAGGTCAGCATAAGGATCCTGCCCTCACTTTCGCTCACTAAACAAGCCTTCAATAGGGTGTTATAGTCTGGGGTGCGATTTCTTTTAACAGTCAGACCCTTTTGCTAGTCAACCATGGCACACTTTCAGCACAGTGAACCTAAGGGGAATTCTATGAACCTCTATGTGGACGTTATTTTGTGCTATTTCCAACTTACTTTTCAACTCAATAATGTCTTGCAGCACGCGGCACTCTTTGATATTAATTGTCTTCAATCTTGCCGAACGAACCCTTCCTTGGCCAGCAATATCGCTTGTTTCCCCCCCCCCATCAGGTTCATTTGGAACCTGATGAGAAGGTGCCTGTAACCATATCAAAATGTTACTGATTTATCTCAACAGTTGGATATAGTTTAGCAAGAAATCCAGCAGAACACCATCCGGGAGATTTATCAGTCTATGCCCCGCTGGATGACCTTCAAGCCCGATGTGGACAAACGCCTTTCCTTAACAGCCTTTTTCCTTAAAGCAAATATATTTTTATTTCACCTCAACGCGATAATTTCGCATGCTTTTTGATTCCTATGATGCTATCAAATGTACTTAAAAAAAACTTACTTAAAATTTAAAATTTAAATATTTAATAAGGGTTTAGCCTATTCGAGATTACGTATGCAGTACAGAATCTTTCTCAAAATTATTTTGAAGGGATAGCTGACCTCCTTTGAGTCTCTCTCTCTCTCTCGTTTGAAAATACGAACAATCAAACCTAAGCAGAATCGCACATCATTCCATGAACGTTTTGATCTTTTAAAAATTTTAGTTCAATTAAAGTAGCCCTTATAGCTACAAAATAGATTATTAGGGTAAAGCATCGTGCGATGACCAGATGACTAAGTCAATACTAGAAATGTCTTTCTCTCCAAAAATGTCACGGTGGTAGCCGAATGGGGATAGTCGCGGCTTACGGCTGGCGTTGTTTCCGTCGAATCGAGGGTTCGAGTCCGGTTACTACTAATGATCCTTCGTGTAGTAGTGCTGATGCGTTTAAAATCTGTCAAGGATCACAGCTTAGGATAGAATACAGGATAGGAATCTGTCAAGGTACAGGTTAGGATAGAATGGAAGTTCGGAGAATACATTTGAGGTGTCATACTCATCACTTACCGAGGTTCAAAATTACGAGCTCTGCAAATATAGTCCTCGTGTTGCTTATAAATGTTGTGTTACTAAGTAACCAATCAATCATAGTAGATTTTGTTTTCTGACTTCCAATTCATGCTATTCGAATCTTGCATACTTTGCCTTCTTCAATATAGAGTGTATTATTTATATAAGTGTAGAATTTTTAAAGTAATAATATATATAGGTACAGATTTATTTAATTTATATCCAATCGTGTCGTTCCAAACTCATTTTTTTCATGAGTATTCTTATTAAATTTTATGTATTACAGTTCAAGACCCATTTTAATATTATTTTCACAGAGTCCCTTACTTATTCCCTCTCCTTTACGCCATCGCGCCAAATAAAGTTCATCTCGGTAACCATACACTTGCGTCACCCAGAATTACCAGAGTTATCAACAATGTTTTTCGATCATGTAATTTGAATCTTGAAATTCGATATTTTTTTTACCGTGAAAGTAATTTTTATGGTGGTTAGTAGAATTTCAAAATAAAAATTCAACTTATATTTCATATTTCAGTTGCTGTTCATAAAGAAGCACACAATCCTTTCTTTTTCATTCTTTAGGCGCAGAAAAAATATATTGTTAACGCGAAACTATTGCTTCTTACTGTATGTATATAGCGTACAATTTATAAAATATTGGCATGATATACCATAAAACGTCTGTAAAGGACTATTCATTATAATCAACTTCTCTAATATGAAATCTATATTTTTTAATTTCTTCGAAAATTAAATATATTAATTTTTCTTTATCCAGATATAATCTTCTTTCCATTAATACCAACATTTTAGAAACTGTGAGAGAGAATAAGAAAGAAATCATTGTTCAACTACATTTTTGAAAGGTTTATTGATTCAGATAGATCTTTTTCTAGACTTTTGAAAGTCTTGAAACATTTGCTATGTCTTTTAATGATGTTTTTGTACTTTTTGTATCCTTTAAGAAATAAGAACTGCGATTTAAAATGTGTGTGTATTCTTTATTTCCTTACCAAATTCTCCAAATGATTGAAACTCTTTAGTTCCAGGAAAAAATGAAATAATTTGATGTACGGAATCATAAATGTTACTCAGAATATTAAAGAAAAAAATTGAATGTTTGAGGTGCACTATTACTTCATAGACGGTTTACATAATGTTAAATACGTCATAGATTTTTTATTAAAAATTATTATTTCATACAAGTTTTGAATAATTAATAGTTTTAATATTTTTTCTTTCCTTCTTTATATTATATTTCGATACAAAAATAAAAAAAAATATATGTTATATTCTTTCTCCATTTAGAGATCACTTTTCTGAGGGATTAGTTGACAGAGCCAAGCATTGCATTCCCGAGTAAGCAAGTTCCACTACAAAGCTGTCTTGAAAGTCCTTAATAATAAAAAAAAGTTATTGTTTTGAGAAAAGAAATTAATTTTTTGAGTTATTGAAAAACGGAAGAAAACCCGCCCTTTATAGTAAAAAGTAATAAATCATAAAGATAGGTAAAAATCTTTCTCTCTTCAAAAATCCTCTTAAAAAAAATCTTTAAATAAATCTTTCTTTAATATAATCAATATTTTCTCTCCAATAATATTGTACCACTGTTCCAAAGATTTTAAATTTGATACTATAAACTTGTTTTCGAAGATGAAAGAGAAAGATAAAAATCTTAACGAAGCTCATTCATTAACGAAGTCGTTGCAAACATATTTCCATCTTTTTTCTTAACTTAACAGAAATTCTCGAATGACCAGCAAAAATCAAAACAATTCAGCCATTTTATCGAAAACAAGTTGCTCATCAGTAGGGAAGAGACATCTATTCAGTTTCTTCAAAGGATCTCTCGTTATCTTCTGTAAATAACTTTCGAAATCTTTGAAAGAGTAACAAGTCTCTTGATCGTGAAACTTTTCTTTGCTTTCGTGTATAAGAATTTATTCTAAATGGGAATGATTTTGTAAGATTTTGTATCTGTAAATTAGTATTAGGAGCAAAATGAATTGGTCATTTTTTGATGTCGCCCTGAAAGAACATGTGGGCTTTTGGAGACGGACCTCGTCATTTTGAGTTTCTGTCAAATAGCAACAGTGACACCGAAGCTGGCACACACTCTTCAAACTTCCCCATTACACCAATGGGAAGGCTTATAGTCTGGAAATATAAGGCAAATCAGCCCGCTAAGTTGTGTGTCTTTAGTGCACCAGGACTCGAGCCCGCGACTCGACGGAAACAACGCCGGCTGCGAACTCGCATCTAAGACGTCTCCCTTACTATGACCACTC
>BMAW01111195.1:19947-51823 GCA_019974015.1 Nephila pilipes
CACGGCCTGCACGAAAACGGGCACTCCATTTTCTCACTGACTTGTCGAATACACAGTCTTCCGGTATACGGTCACCATCCGGTGATGAATAGCTGCCGGTTAAACATCTTCCACTGTCAGAAATCGGATAAAGCCTCGCTGCTCCTCAATCGTCGAATTTTGCGATGTGAACACCATCATGTCCTCCCATGCATTGCTACATCAATTGGACGGCGCTCTTTATAAGAGCCTCTGCTCTCTCTTGCGCATGTGGGCACCCGCGCATACTCCGATAGAAGCCGGAGACTCCATTCGCATTCCTAGATGTCTCGCTTCATTCTCCCATAGCGGCATAGGAAAATATGATAACGGTTACGCTATTACGATGGTTCGTACCTTTTCATTTGAACACCCCTTGTATATATATATATCATTACACGTAATCATCAAATTTGGTTAGTTGAGAAAAAAGAATTTTTGAAGTTTGTGAAATGAAGTTATATTTTAACCTAAAAGTGTACTTTATTATTTTTACATAAAAAACTTAATTAACTTAAATTATTTTTAATGTAATTCAAATTTAATTTCTTACATTAAAATATACTTTTATTATTTTTATATTTAAAACTGAATTAGCTTAAATTATTTTGCAGTAATTCAAATTTAAATAAATTTTATTACAGCTTTTAGCAGCTTCACTTTATTTAACTTCTTCTGGTTGATCGTACCTTTTTAAGAGACCATAATTTATACGCACTGTGTTCATGCGTATCCATAACGAGAACTTCAAAGCTGTCTCTTGCTACCTTATTATAAAAATATTCCTCTGTTTTAGGTAACAAGAGGCAGAGATCTTCGATGAGGCTGGCTTTGAAAGCGGCCTCTAAGCCGGAGCTTCTTTCATTCCAAATTTAAGTTCTTTCAAAGATTAAAATTTAATAATCATAAATACGTTATGAAATAAATTATTAAATATTTCTCTTATATTTGATAATCTGAATTGATTTAGGATAAAAATGTTTATTTCTCATTTTAGCTTAGGAAAAAAAATTAATATTTAAAAAAACAAATTTCATTTTATTTCGATGGAAAATAGTTTTTACATGATGCTTTATCAGATTAGGCCAATCGATTGCTTATTAACGTCACTTTTAGAAGCAACACAAAGGCTGTTGGCGAAGGACCTCGTAATTTTGAGTGGTGGCCAAATACCAAGGACGACACCTGATCACAATCTACTCTCAAAACTTCAAATCAACTTCAGTTCTTTTCAAATTCATATTCATTTCCTTGGCCTCTAAAGACCCGCCGTGTAGCCGGGGCTCATGCACGTTAACTCTGTAGGGGCCCAAAGTCCTCTCGATGGCATGGTGTGGAAGTTAGGAGAGGGGGTGCCAGCTCAGGTGTCATCCTCGTCACTTAATCGTGGTTCAAAATTACGAGGTCCGTCGTCAATAGCCCTCGTGTTGCTTCTAGTGCGAAATAAGAACTAAACTAAAAAAAAAAAAAAACTAAACTCAATTGATACATATTTTGTTTAATAGTTAAAATGCTCTTTATTAGTTTGAAAAACTCGTTTTAAAGTATCATAAGGAAGGAAAATTGATTTGAAAAATCAGTAAAGTTGTAAATAGGTATTATTCTACAGTTCTTGATATACTTAAATGTTTTGAAATTTCAAATTAATTGAAAATAAGCACTAATCTGGAAGACCAAAAGCGTTTTCGAACAAAGAGGAATGATGTATTGTACGACAATGGGTTTTAAATCCTAAATTTAATATTCCTAAACTAACCAACGAAGTGTCACAATATCTTCATAAAATTGTTAATCCAGATACAATAAGACAGATTTTACATAAAAACAATTTGCATGGAAGAGTGACATGTAAGAAAACCATTTATAAATAAGTGCAACAGATTGAAAAGAATGATGCTCGCAAAAATTTATAAATATGCAGACTTTTTATTTTGGAAAATGGTTTTATTTGCTGATAAAAGCAAATTTAATTTGTTTCACACAGAGGGTCAATGTTATATATGGCGAAAACCAAATCAAGAACTTCAAGAGCAAAATTTTACATCTACTTGTAAATCATGGTGGTGGTTCTATCATGGTTTTGGGCTGCATGACTGCCAGTGGTCCAGGAAAATTTCACATAATTGATAGCCTAACGGACCGCTTAAAGTATTTAGCCATTATAAAAAAAATGTTTGCTACAAAGCACTGAGCAATTGGGTATTAAGAAAGTTTTCAGTTATGATTAAGACAAATATCCAAAACATTCAGCAAATTTTTAGCGCTTGTATAAATGCTTTTGTATAAATGCCCACATGTGGTAGAAACACCTCCATAATCACCTGATGTAAATGTGATTGAAAACTTATGGGCATATTTGGAAAATAAATTAAAAAAACACCTATAAAGGCAAAAATTGACTCAAAAATGCACCCCAACTTGAGTGGTTTAAAATTGATCCAAAATTTTGCAAAAAAACTTGTAGAGTCAATGCCTAAATGACTGAGAGCCATAATAAAACATACATGACTGCCTATAAAATATTAATGCTGTTAAATTTATTATATACCTCTTTTGAACTCTAAGCGTCCGAGTTCTTTTTTGAATTTATTTTATGTATATTTTTAGTATTTATATATTTCAATTAATGAAATTACATTTTCAGTTATTTTTATCATAATATTTGTAGATAAAATTTATCGTGAGTTTTCATTATTTTTGGTTTTGTTATACTTATATGTTTTTTTAAGCATCAAAATAATGGCTAACTGTGAGAAAACCAGTGTATGACTTCTTTATAGTGTGATATATATATATATATATATATATATATATATCATACTTACACACACTGGTGTGCAAAACTTAAGTAACAATGTAAATATTAAGCAGATAGCCTTGAAATTGCAAAAAAGTTGTTGCGATCAGTACAATGAACACGCAATTCAGTGGAAAGGTGATGCATATGCTAATGTCAGGACCAAAACGTCAAAGACGACGTTAGTGTACGCAAAACGCGTGTCGTCAACGCGGGCAGCTCAAGACTACAATAAAAGGAAGAACGGAGGCGCAATTAAAGACATTCACTGCAAGTGAATTCTTCGGTGAAATATGGCTAGAAGAAATCACCTGGATAACATCACACGCGGAAGAAGGATCCGAAAGCTGGAGGAGGGGCGCAGTTTGACCAGTGTAGCTTAAGAGTTCGGAATCAACAAAAGTGTCGTTTCGTGCCCTTGGAAAGCCTTCTTAACCATAGGTACAGCTATTAGAAAAGGTTGGTGGGGGCTTTGCTAGGAAAACAGCTGCAGAGGATGACCAATATATCGTCCTGACGGCGAACAGAGCCCGATACCAGTCAGCAAGTACCATTGATCAGCAACTGTGTACAACAGCGCGACGACAAGTGCCGCGTTTTACTGTGGCCAGACGCCTTCACAAAGTGTGGTGTAAGGAGCACACAAAATTGGACATCTCATCAATGGAGTCGTGTCCTCTTTACGGATAATAGTCGTTTCAGTGCTACAAGCGATTCTCAACACCAGTTGATTTGGAGAGAGGTCGGAACTCGGTTTTATCTCAGTAACATCAAGAAAGAGATCCTTACGTTGATTCTGGAGTTGTCGTCTAGGGAAGGATTATGCTGAACGGGCAGACTGAGCTCTATGTTTTCGACAGAGGTTCTGTAACCGGAGATCGCTATTGTAAGGAGGTGATCCTTCCCCATGTGCATCTGTTCCGCGGTGCTATTGGAATAGACTTCGTTTTTATGGATGACATTGCACGGCCACATCAGACTGCTGATGTTCAGCAGTTCTGGAAAGTGAAGATATCACTGGAATGGATTGACCAGCGTTCTCTCCCTGATTTAAAGTCATAGAACATGTGTGGGATCCTTTAGGGAGACGCCTTGTGGCACGATTACATCCGGGGAACACCCAGGAACTGAAACAGATGCTGATTGAGGAATGGGCACTCTTACCTCAAGAACTGTTGGACAATCTGGTGCTGAGAATGAAGAGAAGATGCAAAGAAACCATTGTAGTAAGGGGAGGGCATATCCCATACTAAGGAACATCTGCTTGTTGTTCTTCCTCTTGAACAGACGATCATGTGTAACGATACTATGAGTTCAATAAAGCCTTTTTTTGTTCGTGGACCAACGAGATGGCGGTAACGATATTTGCATGTTCCCAGTGAAAAAACGGGCTTTCGATTTAGGTAAATGTGCCAGCGATACTTTCGGGTCTTTCCCTAGGTGTATAAGCATCCGTATTACGAACATGTTACTCATTCGGGGAAGTATCGAGGAGAAAAGTTCGGAAGAGTAAAGAACAGGTTTCTGGTGGATCAGTGACTCAAGCGTTCTCGCTCTTTAAAATGAATTAATTCGA
This sequence comes from Nephila pilipes, assembly GCA_019974015.1. Lineage (NCBI taxonomy): Eukaryota > Metazoa > Arthropoda > Arachnida > Araneae > Nephilidae > Nephila > Nephila pilipes. The sequence continues at coordinate 24,339 of BMAW01111195.1, forward strand.
AAGAAGTGGTTATTCTTTCGATTCCCAAACTTATTTGCGAACTCACTTTAATTCCGTCGCGTCATGGGCTCTACTCTTCAGTCACTAAAAGCCTATTGTTCTGCGAAACTCATGCGCATTAAATCTATCAAGTCTCAAGTTTCTAACTTTAATGTGGTGAGGAAGTTATGGGAGTGGTGGGCCAGCTCAGGTGTAATACAGTTCCCTTTACTAAGGTTCAAAATTATAAGATCCACCACAAATAACCCTCGTGTTACTTCTAAATGCGGGGTCAATCAATCAGTTACTGAAATGATAATATTTCTTTTTCACGTTTTAAAATTTTTCTGAATAACCTCCTTTCGAATAATAGATTGTATTTTATGGACAAATCATTTCACTGATAATGTATATATATATATATATATATATATATATGTGTGTGTGTGTGTGTGTGTGTGTGTGTGAATGTGTGTATAAATTAAGACAACCAAATGTGGAGAAAAACATCTTTAATTGCATGTGACGTGAAAAGATGCCACTGTTTCATGTTCATTTCATACTTTTTACCTTATATTCATTTTTAGTATAGACTCGTAAAGTAATTCGTGGATTGTTCACAATATTTTTGAAACACACAGTAAAATTTGTATAAATATAACCAAAATAAATCTCAAACATATATTAAAAAGAATATTTTTAAGGAGAAAGTTTTATTTTTTTACATTATATATATAAAGACTTTCTTCATGAGTTGCTTACAAATTATGAGAAATTAATTAAAAAATTCTGAATTAGTTGTAATTCCTTTATTTTTGAAAGTTAAATTCTGCGTTGCAATTAATCGCATTTAAAAAAATCACAGTACAAATTCAAAAAAGGAATATTTTAGAAATTAATTTCAATTTTTGTATAAAATTTGAATTATTTGATAATTTGAAACATTGTATTATCACTTGAACTGGTGGCCATGATAGCCTAGTGGTCATGGTCAGGTTTTCGCTCATGTCGGAGGTATATACGACGGTTCGGAAGAACCGTCGTGTAGCGGGGCTGATGCACGTTAAATCTGGTCGAGGTTCTAAGTCCTCCGGTGGGCTTGGTATAAAAGTTTGGAGAGAGAGGTGCTGGCTAAAGTCTCGTCACTTGATTGAGACTTAAGATTACGAGGTTCGTCGCCAGTAGCTTCCATGTGGCTTCTCAGTGCGACATTAATAAACAAAAACAAATCACTTGAACTTATTTAAAATAATACCTTTTTTTTTTTTTAAATAAATAAATTCTAAAATTGAAATATTACATTCATAATTTTTAGACATTGCACGTAACTTAGCTACATGTAGCAGTTGTGTGAATTAGTATTAATTTGAAGTACAATTTAGATTTTTCCATTGGCCGCTGGTGCCTAGTGATCATAGTCACGGACTTACGGCCGGTGTTTCACAAGTCGTTGATTCGAGCCAAGATGCCACTCAAGATCACCATGTAGCGGAGCTGAGGCACTTTAAATCTGTCGAGGTTCTAAGTCTTCCCAATGGTATGGTTTGGAAGTTTGGAGAGAAAGTTGACAACTTAGGTATCACCCTCGTCACTTGACCAAAGTTTAAAATTACGAGGTTTGTCGCCGATAGCTCTTGTGTTGCTTCTCAGAGCGACGTTAATACACAATAGAGCACAGATTTTTCCGCTTAATATATAAAAGTTTCATATATTCCATTTTCAATAAGGTCTTAGTTTTCTGATAAGTTTCTATTTCTCGTTAGATTTAATAAATTAAGGGAATATAGTACCCAGTGAGCAATTTTTTGAATTAAGTGTGTGAAATAAGTTTCATATATATATATATATATATATATATATATATGTGTGTGTGTGTGTGTGTGTGTGTGTATAAACTTGAAAATACATAAAATATGCACATTTTAAAATTAAAATAAAATATCTGCATTTTCAATCAAACAAAGTTTAAAAAATTTAAATTGTTTACAAAAAAATTCACAAAATATTAAAATATTTTCTACTTGTACAAATATTTTAATAACTATCGAGATTTTTTTTTTCTCAATTTCTTAGAGGTATTTTTCAGTGTTATGTATATGTATTTGGTTGTACTAGAGTTATTTATATACATAAACAAATTCTTATCCCGCACTTCGAAAAATAGTAAATAAAAGCTTTATCTAATTTTGTGGACTATTATAAATAACTATTTATCTAAATCCTTATTTCATGCTCATAATCGTCAAATATATAATACAAAATAACCAGAAAAATTGAAGAACTTTATATTAATTTTTAATAAAAAAAAAAAAAAAAAAAGCCTTAGCATTTTAAATACATGACAGTCATGAAAGATAAAAAGCCGAGAAAAAGCAGTTTAGAATTCAGAAGGTCAATGAAATTATTTGGAAAATTATTATAGAAAATTTGAGTTACTAGGTAAATAATGTAACTATATATGGTTATGAAATTGTGTACACTTGCTTAGAAAAGTCATAATTAAAATAAAGTAATATAAAATGTATCTTGATCATTTATAGGGTACTGTGTGTCTTCTTAATCAATTGCTACGTAACTTTCACCTTTCCCGGAAGCAATCGCTTCGTATACCCATCTCCACTCGGGGATGTCGCGACTCAAAGTTCTCACGCTAGTGTGATGTGGAAATTAGGATAATGAGGTACTAGCTCATGAGTTATTCTCATCGCTTGACCTTGGTTCAAATTTAAAAGTTTCGTCTCCAATAGCCAACGCGTTACTTCTTAGTGAAAGCGAAATTTCAATAACTTTCCCATCTCTAATCATTTTCTTGCATTAAAGACCTCTAGACTGATTTGGGGATTTTCCTTTATCTTTAAAAAAATGTATGATGCTGAAAGACTAAGACATAATCAACATCTGTGAACTGGCTCCCCTTCCTCCAAGCTCCCACACTACGCTCCTGAGTTTACGTGCATTAGCTCCATTACTTCACGGACTGTAAAATGATAATAGATAAAACATAATAAGGACTTTGAATGTATATTCCTTTCATAAAAATATAGTTTCTTCGGATTTTCTGTGATTAATTTTTACTAAAATGTCTAGGTTCGGACAGTTACATAACAAAAATCAGCTTGAAGACTTTGTCATTCTATTATTCTTAAAATGCATTTGCGGCTCTAATCTTCAGAAGAATAACAAAACTAAACAATTAATTGAAGAAAACAGAATATTATAATTTTCGACTTCCATTAAATTTAAATCTATGCTCATAACTATAAACATCAGCGACTAGAATCGTGGAGTTGCGACATTTTCAGCACACAGCTTCAAAACAATTAATTTCTCTCGCAATTTATCCCTCTAATTCTAGATGTAATGACAGCAGTTTAAATTAAGGGAATAAATTGCGGGAAAAAAAGGAAATGCCTATAATTAGTCTGTCGTCTCTCCTCTCGATTTTTTAGGTAGGAAGCTTTTAAAAGGAAGAGAAAAAAATGCTGTTTTTTTTCAGTACATACCTACCTGCATAAATTTCGGAAAATGAACGTACACATTTGCAGTAAGGATATCGGTAATACAGAATAAAATACAATAGATATGGATACAACAAAAATTAAATTTATGTTACAACGAAATTAAACAAATACTACAGTGGTTCAGTCCGAGATTTGGTTGAAATTATGTTTTTGTCATAACAGTCCAAATTATGAATCGACTGATGATTTTTCATATTTTAATTAACACTTTCATCTACTACACTACGAACAACCAATACTGGGAAACAAAACATCCAAAACATCTTTCTTCAGAGCACTATGGATGTTTCGCAACATCTTAGGAGCCACAGCGCCCTCTATATTACTAGGTAAACAGTTGCAACACACCCCGCCTGTACTCTGTTAAAAGTACACTAACTTTATATGTCATTACACAAAAGAAAGTTCAAATAAATTCAATAAAACACATATATTAGTATCAATCAATACATGTGATTGATACATCAATTAGTATCAATCACATCGTTTTCCTCGTCGGTGTTGAGCTTAGGATATTTTCCCATATTTTTCGAAGTTCCTCACGAATGACAGCTTGGTGAATAAATAATAGGGCGGTTCATTACACAACTCCTCACTTTCCGACGACGATTCCTCAACGATACCTTCATTACGATACTCATCATTAATCCTGTTATAATCCTCAAAAAAAAAAAAAAAAAAAAAAAAAAAAAAGACAACACGCTATTCTTAAACCTCTTAACCAAACTTTCAAACTTTTACTAAAACGTTTCCGAGATTTTTTTCTATTATTAGCCAACTTCTCCTGTATACCTGGCTTCCACTGCAACTTTACACAATATCATTCCATCTACAAATATAATACAATCATAAAATTCCTAAATTATTTCCTGTTACTTTACATTCACCTCTTTTGTTTCTTTGTTTATATTTCCTGAGCTTTCTAGTTTCCAAAAGAGTCTGAGTTCGGCTGACATAAAGTTTCGATCACCCAAAACTAAATTTACCGAAGTGAATTCATTCACATCCCCACATTTACCCAGAAAAGACCATCCAAGCTCAGTATTCACAACTATCAAGGACGAATTCAAACCTTCAAAACACTTTGTCAAACTACAATAAAAATCGGCACCCACTAATATGGAAATTTTTTTCTCCCCGGACGTTTCACCAAACCCACTCCTTAAAATGAATTTTTTATCCTCCATTTCTGCTTTCAAATACTTATTCAGAAAGTTAATTTTTACCCTCGAAATATCATCTATTTCCAATATGCCTGCATTACTACTTTCATTTCCATCTAAAATATTCCTTAATCTTAACTTAACTCGGCGACAACTTTGCTCCAAATGAATAAATCTTTAATGTTTCCGACCCTAGAGATTTTAATCCTAACCTTCAAGATAAATTTCTTTTAATAAACTTTTTCGCACTACCATGATCAAATATTGTAATAATTATATCTGACGATTGACCACCAACTATTTCAGTTTGCACACACTGCAATAAAACCTCATTCACATTGTTTACAACTGAATTTGTAATAATAGGTTGAATTTTCATAGGTTTCTCTTCAGGATCTGAATTATAATTACGTTTTCTTATTTTTAATTTCCTAATTTAAAACAAACTTCATGTTGACCTCCGCAAAAAGAACACTGGTATGCTTTGTATTTTCTCACAAAACAATTTTGGTTGCAACTCAACAAACATCTCCTTTCCTGAAAAAGTCTATCCCTTTTCAACTGCAAGATTAGGTTTCCACACTCGATTGCATAGCGGCCTTGACTACAGAATAAACACATTTTTGTACTGTTTATTACAAGCTCCGCTTCGGTGTAACGTGAGTAACCACGGGAGGGAAGAGGCCGATGATGGCTCCGATAAGTAAGAGATTTATGAGGGAAAGGAGAATTTTCGGAGGTTTCGAAAAGTTGGGGTAAATACGAAAAGCCTTCTCTCTTGCAATTATAGCATAGTGTAAAAAGGTAGTAAACTCTTGCAAATTATGGCAGTTATATTTTGTATCGATAATTCAAGTGTCTAATCAGCTAGTAGAGTTTTCAAAATAGTATTTATTAATATTGTCATTTATGAATCCGATTTGACATTTAAACCTTCCAAACATCTGATTTGAGTTTGTGCTTCACAATAAAGATTTTGAAGAGCCTGAATGTTAGAATTTTTTTACGGGGACTAGATTCAACAAGTTTGACCAGAATACATTTATCATACATCAGTTTTCCCAAAATTACAGGAATCAATTTAATACCTTGTTTATAATCTTATGGAGTAAAAGAAATTCCTTTCATACTAGCAAGAGCCTTGTTACCTAATTATGACTTAAAATAGCAAAATTTATCAACTTCAGTTAAGTTTGGTTTGTTACGCACAGAAGTGTTAGATTGAATCCGAAAATCTAAATACCGTTAAGGCTCTCCATAACAACATGAAAGCAAAAGTTTTGGAAGTTAAGCTCTGCTTTCTGAATGCACATTTCTATTTTCTAAGTGCATACTACACGGTTGAATTGTTTCTCTATTTCATATAGATTGGTTTGGTATGGTTTTGTTTGATTAACATCGCACAAGAAGCAACACGAGGGCTATTGGCGACTGACCTCGTAATTCTGAACCTCGGTCAAGTGACGAGGGCGAAACCTCCCTCTCTGAACTTCCATAACACGCCAACGGGAGGACTTTGAGCATATACAGATTTGATGTGCATCAGCCCCAGCTACACGGTGGGTCTTTTGTGACACCAAAGCTCGAACTCACGACCCGATGAAAACTGCCGGCCGCAAGTCTGCGACCTTGACCACTAGGTTACCATGGCCACATTTCTCATAGAACTTCTCGAATACACTTAATTTTGTTTTGCAATACTTGCTTAATTGTTTTCATTTCCTTTATTGAAGTCATCTCTTATTTCGTTCTCATCAGTTACCAATTCATTTAAATCACTATTTAATAAGTTCACAATTTCAATATTACTCATTAAACATTCCAAAAATGAATCATACTTATTTCTATCATTTTCAGATTCATTCAAATACGTGCTTATTTTTTCAACTAACTTAAATTTTTGTTTTCGATGTGCTTCACACCTATGGACATTTTTTGCAATTTAACCATTTTCAAAACTACCTCTATATATCAATCAAATATCCACAGAAAACTAATTCTAACCTAGAATATATTTGGAAAACCTCTTACAATTGTAACAGATGATCACACTTTGTGTTGACTCGCTAATGTAAAGGATCCATCAGGAAGACTTGTTAGATGGGCCCTGAGGTTGCAAGAGTACAACTTAACCATCGTTTAAGGAGCGGCCACAAATATTCCGATGCCGACCGATGCCCTATCAGGAAAACCTCTGTCCAAAGTGGACAGCAAAGACAATGAAAAAATTCCTTTTCTAACGTCAATTACAGATTACAGAAAGGAGCAATTGAAGAATAACCCGTTCAAACTTATTATTAAAATGCTTAAGAGAGATAACGAATATCAAAGCTATAACATGAGAGACGGTGTATTGTACAAAAGAAACTATGATCCTATGGGACACCAATGACTCTTGGTCGTATCAAAATATTTCGACATGATATTCTAAAGATTTTCCATGATGCTCCTACAACCGGTCATCTCGAGTTTGCTAAGACGTATGACTGAATAAAAAAAAATACTATTGGCAAGGACGTTATGGCAGCACAAGCCGATATGAGTCGCACTGTAGAGAATGTCAAAGATGGAAATCTTCTCCTCAAAATCCAGCAGATCAACTTCACCCGATAAAGCCCCTTGAAGTACAATTTGAAAAAATATGGAATTGATCTTCTAGGACGCTTTCCCGTTTCACGAAACGGAAATAGGTGGATCATTGTTTGACCAGATTACCTGGAAAGATTCACAGCTACAAAAGCATTGGCAGTTACTGGAGTCATCGAAGTCTCTAACTCAGTTGTGCCAGACTTCGCATCTTCTGAAAACTGCCACAAATCAATGGTTTTACAGAAAAATTAAATAGAACATTTATGGACATACTGTCCATGTACGTAGATGTCGAACAAAGAAATTGGTATTATTTTACCCTTTGTGACCTTCACTTATATTTCAGCAAAACAAGATACGACAGAAGACTAATCTTTCTTAATCATGGAAAATATATATCCAGACTCTTCTTGAAATGATTCTCTCGAATAATACTGAAACGCACGATAATTACGTACAACATCTTATCACCAGGGCTGCGGAAGCTTGGTAACTAGCAAAATTCTACCTTCTCGAAGCTCAGGCAGATGATGAACGTCGTTATGATCATAGGCATCGACCAGTCATCCACAACGAAAGGGATTTAGTTTGGGTGTTTACGCTAGTATGAAAAGTTGGACTGTCCGAAAAGCTCTTAAACGTTATTTTGGACCATATCGAATAACTCCACATTTATCTGATGTGACACATTAAAAAGAAAGCATGTAGGAGAACCGTAGACGACGTAGTTCAAAAGCCGGATTCAGCTCTTGCGTCATGAACCTATATTCAATCATTCGAAGCATCACATTAAACTTCGATCCACAGGTAGCCTTCGACTATGGTCAACAGATGAAATACACCAATTAGACCTAATTTATTCTTAAGAACTTATGCATTAAAGCATGAACTGAAGCGATGTTCATACTCTTCCCTGTAAATATGCCTCTCGCTAAGCAGTAAATTCGAGATAGGTTTTTGATTTTTTTCTGTTACTGCGTCTTGCACCTTAATACTCTTATTTATAACTAGCAGTACCCAGCCACGCTTTTCTGTGGCCCAGTCTTAATAAATGGAAAAGAGAAAGCACACATTTCTAATATGTTTAAAATAACTGAGCTTGTGGGTATGCAATATTTTTTTGTTGTTCCATTATCTGTGAAACTGATGTAGCATATCCATTAGAATCATAGAAAGGCGAGAAATGAGGACATCTTCATTTTTGAAAGGTCCTGTCAAAACTGTTACTTCTACGGCGTTTCTCATGAATTTTTTTACAGCAAGCCGGGTGCCATTGCAAACCTGTGGCCGCGGTAGCCTAGTGGTCATGGTTTGAGACTCGTGGCCGGCGGTTTTTGTTGTGTCGTGGATTAGAATCTTGGCCACTAAAGACCCGCCGTGTAGCCAGGGCTGATTCACGTTAAATCTGTCGCGCCCAAAGTCCTGCAGTTGGCGTGGTGGGGAAGTTAAGAGGGGGTGCCAGCTCAGATGTCGTCCTCATCTGAAAAAAAAAAAAAAAACAAGATTCTTATAATCCTGGAAAACTGAATTCTTATAATTCAGTTTTCTAGGTCAAGCTTTCGGCAATCGGATTTATAGTACTGTGAGCCGTCTCTCATAACTTCAAAGTTTCAATTTATATCGACAGTTTAACGTCAATATTGCTACTGCAGAACACCAGAAATAAACCATCCTTTATTAATACCATTAAAGAAATATTAGCAACTTATTTTGATTTTTACAACTTATGCATGGGGTTCGTGTCCATGTCGGAGATTTTTATAACAAAATTGTAGGTTCATTTGCAAAGCTCGTTGCTGTCACTGATGGTGAAGGAGTGAATGTCCCTACCCCTCGGTCTCATATAGTTAAGATTTTAAAAAATGAACCTCTCTCTCTCTGACTGGGAGGTCTGGTGGTCAACTTGTAAAACTGGTATTCAGGTTCAGTCCTATATTCTGAGACCAAATCCGAGTTCTTATACCAATCCTGGTTTTATTACTCGCTTCTTAACTGTTCATGGTCCCTTCTCTTGTTATATAAATCGTTTTAATTTGAAAAATATAAATTTATGTTCCTGTGGCTCTTGTGTAACGTATTGGAAACGAAAACAGTTAGGCTGGAGATTAGTATTTAATTTTATTTCGCCGCTAAACATTCTTCATGCTACACACCAGATCCTCGTTCTTTCACCCTTCTTCGTCCAGTCTCGCTCTTTAGTTGGGGCGCTCGCATCTCAGTCTCTGTGTCTGATTGCGTTACTTCGTCCCTGACGAAATTAACTGGTTCGATGCACTCTGTTGGAGATGCTGACTGCTACGCTTTTTCTTGCTCTTTTCTCACGGTTTTTCATTTAAACTGTCCTACTGTTGAAGTGAAACCTATTTCGCTTAAGTCCGTGTGTGAAAATCCTTACTTGTATTTCAAGCTTAAATCTTGTATTCTAACGGTCGTAAAATTATCAAACAAATTTCTTAATTTATTGCAATTTTTATTACATTTCTTAATATTTAATTTTTTTCTTATTGTTTAGTAGTTGTTGTATACCTTGTATATATGTACATATTTTTTTGTCTAATTCTTCATTTTTGTTCACGAGTGTGTGGACGTTTTTGTTTTGTGCCATTTAGCCTATTTATACATCTTATTTTTGCAAGAAAATTCCTACTGTTAATTTGTTTTTATTCCTGCCAAGTACATGTTCTACTCTGTAAATACATTGCAAGCTTTATTTACCTTTGAATTCCAAATTATGTAACATCCTTTGTCTATAAAAGCTGAGTGCTAAGGGTTAATCTCCCCTGGGAGGGTGGCAGATTGTAGCTCTAAGTCCCTTGGTCATTCTACCAATAGCCCTCGTGTTGCTTCTTAGTGCGACGTAAATGAACAATCACTCGCAATGACATTTATTTCGAGATTCGTTTTGACCTGGTGATAATCGATGGGGAAAAGAAATTGTTTTTTTTTTACATAAACTTTCCTTTGATACTTATTTCCTTGCTTGAAATTTTTATTTTAAAATATTAATGATTTAATACTTTAAGCATTTTGAAAATACTTCTAATTCTTGGCATAATTTCCTTCCATGTAAGAGTAATTTATTCTTCAACTCTTGGGGTGTTTTATTTTTCTGACCTACGTAATACTTATTATAATCCCCAACAAATATTTTTTGTTTATTGCTGAAAATTTATTTGTTCAATTTAATCTTTTGAAAAATATTTTCATAATTTTTTTCTCCAGGAAATACTTGTTTTACATAAATAAGTAAATCGTTAAATAATAATAATTCCCAAGAATGTGGCAAAACCTTAAAATTTCTTTGTAATGAATCAAAAAAATCAAACATTAGTGAAGTTGAAGCTAAAAAAGTTATAAAATAGAAAAATACAGAATTTAATTGCGAATAACTTATTTTTAATGCGTATTATATTCAAAATTTGCATTGGAAAAAATAAAGCATATTTTTATTTTCACTAAAAATAAAATTTAAAAAATATTCGTTTCTATTCTAAGCGGATATGGATAAACTAATAGGATATGGGATCACTTGTATTTCTTCCATAAGCGTTGTATAAAACAAAACATTTAAGCTAAAACACGAACTTTCATTTTTCTGGTGAACGGATCTTGTTATAGTCCCTGTCAACTATTTATTTATGTAAGTATTATTTTATTAAGTTTTCATACATTGATTTAGCACATTTCTCAGTAATTTAACGGTGCAAACTGATGAGCTCCGTAGCCCCATCATTGTTATATCTAATAATAAAAGTGCAGAATGTGTGTGTATAAAAAAAATTCTCTCTGTGTGTGTCTGAGCCAAAATACAGTTCTAAGAATTTTCTTAGAAAAAATAGAGAATAATTAGAGAATGTACCGTATGGTTAAAAATTTATTGATATTATTATATTTTATAATATATTAGACCAAAAATAAAATTTTTAAAATGAAACGCAAACGTTTGGTTTTTGATTGTTTTCGGACGTCGTTTTTAGAGAGCTGTTTACTATTAATTTGTGTATTTATAGAATTTTCATACTCTTATTTTGTACATTTTTCATTAATTTTAAAATAAGAATTGAAGAACTCTACAGCTATCCACATTGTTGTTATGCATAGTATTATTCGTGAAGACAAAATGTTGTGTGTAAACGAACCTACCTCTATTCATAAAAATCTTTATTTTATTTAATAATAAATAAAATAATATTAATAATCTTCCAATTTCAACAACCAATTATTAAGACTAATAATAAAATAATAAAAAATAAAAATTAATAAGATAAGAAATAATAAAATAAACCAATAAGAAATGTTAATGAATTTTTTAAAGTAAGAAGAGAATGTTACGAGTAGTTTTTAGGGATTATTTATATTATTATAGAGTGATTTATTTTTATTGCATAAGAATGAACAACGAACCTTTTAAAAATGTAGAACGCTTGAAAAAGACATATTTTTATTTATCCGAAATGTTTATGAACTGGTAAAATAGATTAAATTAAGAATACAGAATAATTAATTTGTTTATAACAGCTATATACGATGCAATTAATCTAAAAACTGCATATGATCTTAAAAGGACCTGTTTATCGTGTTTATTTAAGATCACTTACTTTTTTAACAATCCAGCTCAATTTATTTGACTATGGGCCTTACTAAAACTTAGGTTTTATAAGTGTTCCGAGATCTTCAAAGTCGTATTAGTCTATGAATAATGCAATGTTGAATATTAAAATATCGCAATGAAAAACTTTAGAACTTCTATTTTTAATGTCTTTTTGAATCTTGCAGAATATTTCCATTTGGAAATCGCCAAGTTTTACACAAAATGTAATACAGTAATATTGATACAATTTTTCTGTCATTTTATCAAAAACGAAAATCCGATGGTGCTCACATTTCCTCAATCATTAGTAGTACGTCTGCGACTGACAGCTTCTTCAGACAAAAAATTATTCGCGTATTAGGTTCTCCCATATAAGTACACAATATCACATCATCTTAGCTTCATTTGTTTGAGCCCAAAATTATAATCGGATATTTTTAGTACAATCTTTATATTGAGTCCCAATAAAATGAAACGAATATATTAATGGTAAGCAATGTATATATTTGATTTAAAATATCGATATACACAGGGACATATCCAGAAATCAATTTTGGAGAGTGTATATCGTCATCGCCATTAAAGAAGCAATTTTTTTTTAGTTTAGAATTACTACTTGGTAAAAGGTAAAGAGAATACGCTATATCAATCTTTTTTTTCTTTTTTTTTTTATTTCTCCTATTTAAAACTGTTAAAGGACTGATTTGTTTTATCAAGTTACAGAAATAATCATCCTTTAAGGAAAATGATAAAGATACCATAAGAACAAAAATTTCTACTAACTAGACTCGGTGGAATACAACAAGATTGAAAACCTGATAAAAATTATTTAATGATTGAAAAAAAATTTCTTCTATTGGGATGCACTCTCTTCTATTTGTCTTTAAACACTGAACCAGATGAACATTTACGAGACAGCAATGAATTTTTTAATCTTTTTTCAGGAATTAGTTCTAGATGGAGTCATTTTTTCTCTTATTGATGAAAAAATGTAAGTATGGGGGGGGGGGGGGTGAATTAATTTTTAAAGTTTAGAGCATCTGTTATAGTATCTTAAGAGAATTATTCTGAAATATATTTCAATAGACAGAAAATCTATCGTGGGGAGGCATTTGTCTCTTTGCACTCCCTCATGGGTACGCCACTGGATATACATATATGTAGTATAATGTAGATATTTTTTTTTGTATTGATACGTTGAAATGCATTGGTATTCAAAACTGAGAGAATTTTCACTTTTGGATAATAATATTCAGAAGTACTTGACAGGTTTTAATGAAATTAGGTACGTACCTAGGTTAATATCATAAAAATAAAATAAAATATCCAACAACAGTTATGGCTCACACACATGACCCCATTTACGGCTCTTTAGCATAAGAAAGTCTAAAAAGGAATACAATATGGAGCAAAAAGGGGTTAACTGGGAGAATGGTCCTCTTTTAAAGTTTACAGCTTTCACAATGTGAATGCATACTAGCAATTAGTCAGTTTATGAGTCCTTGTGAAAGTCAGTCCCATCCTTCAGAAAAGCTGTTTTCAGTTCCTAGATGATTCTGGGAGGGGGATTTAGATTAGTTTTTTGCTAACGTTGGACTAGAAGCAACACGAGGGCTATTGGCGACGGACCTCGTAATTTTGAACCACGGTCAAGTGACGAGGACGACACCTGAGCTGCCCCCCCCCTATTCTAACTACCACACCACGCCATCAGGAGGACTTTGGGCCCCGACAGATTTGACGTGCATCAGCCCCGGCTACACGGCGGGTCTTCAGCGGCCAAGAATCGAACCCGCGACTGAGCGAATCTGGGAGGGGGAAGACGAGTTACAATTCTTGTAACCTCAATATACTATATACGATTAAGATATGACTGTTCAATGTCTCCTGCGAGTATGCTCACTTTTCAGAAATTCATTGGACAGATTAATCCTTTGTGAAACAACATTGTTGTCTATAAAAAGAAATCAGGGTTAACTGCACCCATGAAAAGACAAAGGTTTCAAGATTTCATCTCTACCTAGTAGCAGTCACAGAGGTTTTGTCGAAAGCATGGAAATCTGAGCGCCCGCCTAACATGTTGCCTGTCCAGATCATGGAACCTCCACTCCATACCGGTTTCTTTTTTAGATGATGGAGAATATGAAGCGAGTCCTCGCTCGCTCCAGATAATGGTCAGTCGATAATCAATGGTTAGGCTTAATCTGGATTTCCTTAATGAATTGAAAAATCTGAAACTGATTCCTACTCCAGTGTCAATGTATCACCCCCAAACAGGCCCTTCTGCGCACAGAAATAAAAGAGATACAAAAAGCAAATTTTCTTGCAATTAGATGGATTGATTATTCATTAACGTCACTCTGAGAAGTAGTGCGAGACGTATTGGTGACGGATCGCGTGATTTTGAACTTCGGTCACGAAACGAAAGCCATTTTGAAAGCCCACAAACTTGACACCTGCCTTGGCACCACTTTTCCAAATTTCTACACCACATCAGAGGAGGACTTGGAACCTTGGTAGATTCAACGTGCATCAGCTTTTCCCACAATGGCATCAAGACTTGAGCCCACGACGAAAACAACACCAGCCGCAAGCTTGCTACCACGATCACTCGGCTACTGCTGCCACGATCTCTCTATGTATCCAGCAGAAAACGAGAGCTTCTGTGGTTGCTTGAAATTCATGAGACAGCTGAGAAGCCTTTTAACTCCTGTTATGCCTCGTTGTATTGAACATATATCGATCTACACTACTCGTCACGGATCTTGAGCGATCTTTCCCTGGCTTTTTCTCTACAGATCTAATCTCATTACACTAGCTTTATAAGTTGCACACTACGCTAGACGTTACATTTAGCCCTCATGGCTTTAACTTTATTAGGTTAGTACGGAATCATAACATCGAGATACCATAGTGAATTTTTTTCTTTCTCGTGGGGTTGATAGTCTTTAGTAAACACGGTCTTCTAGGATATCTAGGAGGCCCTGGATATCCTAGCAACCCTTCTTCTTGTCAACCACAATTTTTATTCTCCTCCCATTTTTTCAAGCTTCTAGATCACACATATACACATATCTTGGTGAAGCTTAACCAGATTTGGCTCTTACGCCATCAACCTCTACTTTTACTCACTCACATAGGTGTTATTCTAAAGTCTGTAGAAATCTTCACTTGAGACTTCCCTGCCTCTAATATCCCAACATTTCACCTCCTCATGCCATTATCTGTAAATTGAGGGTTACTTATTTTTACCGTATAATTTTCAATTTATGTAAAGTTTCAAAACAAGATTACGAAAGTCGCCAAGGTGCGCTGACCAAAGAAGCACGGAAATTAGTGCATGCGCTTTCAAAACATTGTCCTCTAAATGCACAACCCACGGGATCTTGGTACACCCGTGTCAGGAAACTAAAAATTTACATGTTTTTAGAAGCATTAATTTTACCTCTGATTTAGTACTTTTGAAATTGGATCAAATATACGAAATTTCTTAATTTTCAATATCAGTTATTTTCCAAAACTGAAAAAACCCAAGAAAAATTTGAAAGAAATTATCTCGCTTCTCTTCTTATAATTTTGTTTTTCAAGCATCTAAGTGTGTTTGAAATTTCTCAACTTTAGTTGACATTGTTACGTGGAATGTCTAAATTAAAAAACCCAAAATCATGTGCTTCAATTATGATTAAATTTATTTCAGTTATATTCTTATAAGAAAATTGAATTAATTTTTTGGGGAATGGAGTTAATAAAAAAATCGAGATTATTCTCTTTGGAATGTAAGTGAGGCCATATTTGTATAAAGGACCCTCTTTCCTAATCAATTCGGGAGGTTGATAACGTTCTTTCGAATCTTATATCATATACTATGCTTGTCTTGATTTGGTATTCTTGGTATTGAAAATATTATTTCTCATGCAATGATTTAGCTATATTATTTGATAAACATTCAAGATAATTTAATAATAACAAAAAAGTATGAGAGTTTCAGTAACAAAACGTATGTGACAAATACTAATTTTTTTACTATTACCGTGCATTAATAATAGTTTTCACATCAATGTTATACATTTGGTAAGTGAATAATGTGAATTTTTCTAATACACCTTACCCTCGATTTACACGGTTAATTGGTTCCTGAGAAAACCGTGTAAAGCGAAAATTAAAATTTTTGTATGAAAAACCGTGTAAATCGAAAACAGCTATAACCATGCGTTTTAAATCATTTATTCAATATATATTATAAATTCAAAGTGTTTTCAATCATTTATTCAATATAAAATAAAATAAAAAACAAAATTCAAACAAAATTGAGATAGTTATTATAAATTCAAAGTGTTTTCATCTACACTGCTATCACTATCACTTTCAACGACAGGTCGTCTTCTTTTACGGGTTTGTATAATTTCACTTTCATCGCTCGATAATATTATTTCATTAGACGCTGTTTCGGTAGTTGATCTATTAGGATTGATTTCATTTCGGCGAGATATAGAAATAAAATTTGTAATTAGTGGCTGTGATTTGTTTTTAGCAAGAACGTTGTAGAGTTCCTCATATTCATTTAAACATTCATTCATATTTCGTTGAAATCGGAGAGCCCGGTCAAGATGCGGATCATTTTGTTGAAAATAGTTGACCAATTTTCTTCCTTGCTCAAGTCCCTCATGAACAACTTTTGCTGTGAATGAGCCAACTCAATTATCTGAGAATATTCTTGCTCTAATAGTATAGGAGGATTTGCTCTTTCAGCTACATCAGGCCATACTGCTTTCCAACACGCATTAAGTGTTGATTTTTTAATCTCAGCATATGCTATACCCACATGTTTAACACAATCTAAGATCGTGAATTTTTACCAGGCATCAATAACTGAAAGAGATCTATCATTCTCCAACTGATCCAAAATATACCGAAAGGCACGTTTTATATACAAAGCCTTGAAAGTTGAAATTATCCCCTGGTCTAGTGGTTGTAATATGGTTGTGGTTGTAATAATTAACAATGAAGTAATTACGCAATTATCACAAATAAATAATACGGTTGCAAATACAACAATGATAGATAAAAATATAACAAAATAGATAAAAATATAACAAAACAAAATAGATAAAAATATATGTACTATTGTGAATTACGACGCACTGAAAGGTAATTTTTTTTTTTATTTGAATTTAAAAAACCGTGTAAATCGAAAACGTGTATATCGAGCACCGTGTAAATCGAGGGACGGGTGTATTCTTAAGAGTAAGAATCTTTACTATCCATACATTTACGAAAATGAATGAGCTTGAAATTTTTTTTTTTTCGAAGGTATCGTTGCAGATTCTTTTCTAAGAACCAGAATATAAGTCCTGTATTGCGAAATGAAATATATAAAGTCGATCAAATGATATATATAAAGTCAATCAAAGTAAAATGTTTGCCACGCAACACCTTTCTGCTTTCATTTCTCTCTCCCTTAAAGACGATTAGTAATTTATGATACAGGCTTTTTTTTTTCCTGCTATTTGAAGAACTCCAGATTATTCTGATTAATAAAAATATGTTAATGGAGTTCGCTACAGTGAGAAATATATTATTATAATTCTCGGATTACTTTCCAAAATTCCAAAAAGAACATTTTCCTTCTTTTAATCATTAGCATTTAGTGAAAATGTGTGAAGAATTTTTTTTCTCTTTAAATTAATCTATCAACTTCTTGTAGCGTTTGAAACTCAAAAAAAGATGTGTCCGTAATTTTTGGTGCATAAGCAAAAAAAGCTAAGGGAGCTTGATTTGACATACGTATATAAGTAGGCAATCTTGAGGTGTGGATAGTTTCTTACCTGGGCAGAAGCTTTCAGTCACAGACAAAGCACCAATGAGGGAGAAAGTGTATTGGCTTATTGGTTTTATTAATGTCGCAATAGAATCAGTGGCCGCGGTAGCCTGGTGGTCATGGTCGTGGACTCGAGGCCGGCGGTTTTCGTCGAATTGCGGGATCGGGCTTTGATGCTACAAAAGACCCGCCGTGTAGTCGGGGCTGATGCACGTTAAATCTGTCGGGGACCAAAGTCCTCCAATTGGCGTGGTGTTGAAGTTAGGGGAAGGGGTGCTATTCTTAGGTGTCGTCCTCGTCACTTGACCGAGGTTCAAAATTACGAGGTCCGTCACCAATAGCCCTCGTGTTGCTTCTATCGCTTTTGATTTGATTTTATTGACATCGTACAAGAAGCAACACGAGGGCTATTGTAGATGGACCTCGTAATTTTGAACCTCGGTCAAGTGACGAGGATGACACCTGAGATGGCACCCCTATCATAACTTCCACACCACGCTAACGAGAGGACTTTGTGCCCCGATAGGTTTAACGTGCATCAGCCCCGGCTACACGATGGGTCTTTAGTGGCATCAAGGCTCTAACCTACGACTCGACGAAAACCGCCGGATCATGACCACTAGGCTACCGCGGGCTGAGAAAGTGTTGGTGAGATTTGTCGTATTTACGTTTTTCATATATATATATACTCGCACGCACACAAATACTTGAACAATAATACTGCATTAGATTCTGTATAAAGCGTTGTACCTGAATAAGAGTGTTCTTTATGAACTGAGGTCGGATATTTTTTAGAACACACGTCTCGTAGATCATACAAACTCTATTCAAACTAAAACGCATATAAAATTAATAAACTTTTAAAACTCTTGATACACGTTTTAGAAAAATGTTTAAATTTGTAAATATTTCTGCTTTAATTTTTTAAATTTGTTTAAAACATGAAAAATATTTTTTGATCTTATAAAGTATTTTAAAATAAATGTACTTTAAAAAAACTATTTCAGAGCCTATCATGCCCATACCTCGCCAATTCGAAACAGTTATGTTTTCTATGGATATGATTGGAGCAAGATGTGGACTGTGCGAATTAGAAAACAAGCCCTGGCCTATTGCAATTTTAAATTGTGGACATACTTTTCATTACAATTGCATTGATGTGCTTGATTTTTTTATAACCGATCTGTACGTCATGTGCCCCATTTGCTTAATAGTGGCGTATAGAGAATTTATCTTTTCCTGAAAAGAGTACGTATTAGAAAATATTTCAATTTCATCAAAATTTACGTCTAATATCAATATTCTGTTTTCAGAATGAGGTTTTTTTAAAATGAAATAAGCATTAGAATTGATTGGAATTTGGAGAGAACTGAAATTAGCGACGCATTTGACGCTAAATTTAAGAAAGAATATCTAATATTTATTTACGCGATCCTTGGTAAATATAACGGAAAAATTGGCGCATGCATTGATTACAGACTTTTTTTTAATACAAAATCGTTTTCATGGAGGTTAACAAACTCCTGTCTTTAATTCATTTAATGAAGCTAACAATTATTTGATGTTAAATTGGCAGATTTGCTAGTTATGTAATATAACGCTTGAAAAAGTTCTTTCAGAGTTCGAAGTGCCACTGCTCGTACTGCTGATGCCTCTTCAGAGTGAACTTTGATCACATGATCCAATAACTGAGTGAAAAGTGGCAAATTGGGTCTCTTGATGAGAACCAAATCTCCAGCAGCGATGTTTTACCGAAACCTTCTCCGCTTGGGTCTTTCTTGTACAAAATGCAGGAATTCAGAATGCCACTTTTTCCAGAAACCTCTTTTCATTCCTTGGAGTTGTTTCCATCTGGAGTTGTTTTCATCTTGGCTCTTCAACTGGTTCTGGAATGAAATCTAAAACATTCTCATAAAGAAAATGCGAGAGAGCCAATGCCTACAGGGTGTCAATATCCTCTTTTAGAGCCACAGGTGGTCGAGAATTTAGGATTTGGATTGGTTTTATCAAAGTAGCACAAGAAGCAACTTGAGGGCTATTGGCGACGGACCTCGTAATTTTGAATTTCGGTCAAGTGACGAGGATAACATCTAGGTTGGTACCACCTCTCCTAAATTCCACACCACCCCGAGATTTAACATACATCAGCCCCGGATACATAACGAATTCGTGAATTTAGGATGGACTTTATTAGGTGTAAGATAGAGCTTAATTTTTCAAATGTAAGATAAGAATTCTTTATAAATGATTTTTAACTGACTTAACTGACTCCTCCCAAAAACAAAGTGAGGTGAAATGGCAAGTATCCAATGCTAACGAATAGCTAATTAAGCTAATATGAAGTATCATGATTGCTGATCATTTGCCTCACAAATACGTCAAGTTTCCTCATACCCCAATGAAACTGGTTGCATTACCGCTGTTAATACAGGTTGGTGTACCTCTACGCGCACTGAAACTTTTAAATGCTGCTTTGAAAGCATCGTCAGGGAGTACGCTTACTGTTTCAAGATGTAGAGCTTTCGTGGATATATAACTAAATGAATAAGGCGGTGTATCCTTTAGTACATTTGATACCACGGTCCTTGCTATTTCGGAGCTGCAAAGTGTGCACTACAGCTTCTTATGAGATAGTGGAAGGTTACCTATAATTTGAGTTGAAGTTCGTGCAGTCGAATGTGATCTACAACAAACTATACACTTGTTAATTGCAGATTTTATTGCATTTTTAGCTCGTGCGTTGTGTCGTCTTTATCGGAGTCCCGGTCCTGTAAGGCTTTAATCTCCTATTAGAGCAGAAATTTAGAATAGGTCAATTCCGAGTATTCAGTGTAATATGGAGAGCAGAATAAATTTATTGAGGCGAGAGCTTAAATCGGACTGAAAAATTAGTGCTATGATGATTATGGAGTTCTGAGTATAGGTCAGAAGAAAAAGTTAAGATGTTCCACGACCCTCCTCTATCTCTTGTTATCTCGTACGATGCAATATTGTTGACGAAGAATATGATATAGATTAGAACTTGCATGCATCTGTAGAACTATAGAATAGAATTTTGGATTTAGTTCCTCACCCATAGGATACCTCCAGGATCGAGGAATGAGTTGAGTGACTCAAGTTTACTATTTAGCTTGAGTTTTGTTTGATCGTATCCGGTGCAAATCATTTTTAAGTGGGAGAGAGAGAAGTTTGGACATGCTTTATAATTATCTTATCAAGTTCCGGAAGATTTAAAGGCATAAATTGAACGCCTTTTTCTTAAAAGTTCTCAGATTTAAGGATGAAACTCAAAAACTGTGCGATTATACGTACAATTTCGGAAAATAAGGAGTGTCTTTCAAATACTCCGGATAGTGTATCATTAACTATTGATTGATTCTGTTGCCACTAAAGACCCGCCGTGTATCGGGGCTGATGCACGCTAAATCTGGTCGATGTCCCACGTGGGCGTGGTGTGGAAATTTGGAGAAGGAGGTTCCATCTCAGGTGTTCAACTCATCACTTGACCGAGATTCAAAATTACGTGGTTCGTTGCCAATAACTCTCACGAAGTGCGACGTCAATGAAACAATCATTCAATCGTTTTCTACTTGCTGCAGACAGCATGTTGTTAAGTGCGCTGAAGATGAAAATTCATAAGAAACGGTCACTAACTTGTTACTCTTTTATGAGTTCAGTAGGATACACTGAAATGACTGATCAGATTGGATTATTTATTAACATCGCATTGAAAAGAAACTCGAGGGCTATTGGGGACGAACCTACGTCAAGTGACGAGAACGACACATGAGTTATCCCCACCCACTCCAAACTTTCTCATCACATTATAGGATGAACTTGGGATCTCGACTAAATGCAACGTATATCATCCCCGCTACATGGTGGATTTTTAGTGGCATCAGGGCTCCAAACCACCACTTGGCAGACGCAACACCAGTCACGAGTTCATGATCACTAGGATACTAGGGCCCCATGACTGATCAGAAGGCTCAACTAGAACCTGTCGATACATCTTAGCTATGTCAAAATTATATGCAATATCGCAGAATTTGAAACTGGTTAAAATCTCAAATATATCTCTATGTACTTTGGAACCGAAACATAAGACATTTTATGAAGTGTTAGTGTTATGTGAGCATGAACCATCAAAAACTACAAAAGTCTCCCCCCCCCGTGGCGGGGGGGGGAAGTTAGAAGAGGGGGGTGCCAGCTCAGGAGTCGTCTTCATCACTTGACCGAGGTTCAAAATTACGAGGTCCGTCGCTAATAGCCTTCGTGTTGCTTCTAGTGCAATGTTAATAGAACCAAATCAAACCAATTACATGTTTATTAATTTGAGAAACTATGTAGAATTTAACTGTACCAAAGTTAGTGAACTGCTGATCCAGTTATTAGCATGCGTTCGCGGGAGTTAAGGTGTTACTTTAATTTATGCATGCTTCATATAAAAACGTAGTTTGTGATCCCGAACCCAACAGTTTACGAATATCTCGAGGTTTACTTTGTTCACCGTAAATGGATGCTATCGATGTAGGGAGCAGGGCAGTGTTCCCTACAGATAGCCCTTACAGCTATTATATTTCACTTGTTGGAGCAACATTCTGATTAGAGACTTTATTTTATTCCTGTGTTTTTAGTGGAGCAGAATAGCCTACCTTGACTCTTGAGCCATAAAACCTCACAGTCACTCACTCCTGTGTTTTTAGTGCAATTAGACCGAATAATTTCATGTAAAAGAGTGTGAGGCTTGTCATAGGTAATCCTACTTGAGAACTGTGAATAGCATTCAAGAATGGTATGCGCATTTGAAAGAACATAAGTATTTTTTTGCAAACGAAATCCTTTTTAACAATCAAACTTAGATTCTTAAATTGAGTGTATTTGGCTAAAAAATACTGAGTTTTGTTCTTTAAACATTTGATGAAAGATGTATGAGATGATTTACACCAGTGTTTACTAATTTGACATCAAAATAATCAAAGGTTAGGGGGCCGCGGTAGCCTAGTGGTCCAGGTCGTGGACTAGCGGCCGGCGTTTTTCGTTCAGTCGCGGGTTCGATCCTTGGCCGCCAAACACCAGCCGTGTAGCCGGGGCTGATGCACGTTAAATCTGTTCGGGGCCCAAAGTCCTCCCGTTGGCGTAGTGTGGAAGTTAGGAGAGGGGGTGCCAGCTCAAGTGTCGTCCTCGTCACTTGACCGAGGCTCAAAATTACGAGGTCCGTCGTCAATAGCCCGCGAGTTGCTTCTAGTGCGACGTTAATAAAAGCTAACTTCATAAAAATATCTTCACTATTATTTTTATATACATATTTTTATTTATGAAATATTTTAAAATGTATACATATATCCAAATTATTATTCTAAGGATTTACACATAATGCTAATAAAAATACATGTAGGAATATTCTATCAAACTGAAATTGAAGCGGTGGTAGCCTAGTAGTTAAAGCATCAGACTCGCGGCTGGTGTTTTTCGTAGAGTCGTGGGTTCAAGCCTTGACGCCACGAAAGACTCGCCTTGTAGCCGGGGCTGATGCACGCTAAATCTGTCGGGTCCCAAAGTCTTCCCGTTGGCGTGGTGTGGAAGTTAGGAGAGGGGGTGCCAGCTTAGGTGTCGTCCTCGTCACTTGACCGTGGTTCAAAATAACGAGGTCTGTCGTCAATAGCCCTCGTGTTGCTTCTAGTGCGAAATAAGAACTAAACTAAACTAATCAAAGGTTAGAAATGATCACAATCATCAAATCATAGATTACCCCTTCCAGTACAGTTATCTATCAAGCAAAAAAGTGATGAATGACTGAAGAATTTATAGTTTTTTTCTGACCAACGTTGTGTAGCGTATCTGAATCAACCTTCTCAGAAAAAATATAAATTAGTCAATAAATTAAACAACTTGTTCCGATATATCTGCTAACGAACGCAAGTTAAATGCATTCGCAGTTCCAATTGTTCCCTGTGATTCACGAATGATCACTAATTCTAAATGGTACAAAAGAAGAAAAAAAAGTAAGAAAGAAAGAGAGAGAGAAAAAAAAAAGAAAGAAATTCGTAGAGTCTTCAAAAATCACTTTTTCAGAAAATATATTCAAAATCTCTCTATTAACTTTTTCAGTTTAGTTTAGCTTTGTTTTTTATTAACGCCGCACTAGAAACAACACTAGAGTCATTGGTGACGGGCCTCGTAATTTTGACATTCGGTCAAGTGACGAGGACGACAGCTGAGTTGGTACCCCTATTATAACTTCCACACCATGCCAACGGAAGGACTTTGAGCCCAACAAATCGTAAACGTAAATCCGACAGATCTCACTTATACTTTCTCAGGCCGCGGTAGCCTAGTGGTCATGGTCGCGGACTCGCGGCCGGCGGTTTTCGTCGAGTCGCAGGTTCGAAACTGATGCACGTAAAATCTGTCGTGGCTCAAAGTTCTCCCTTAACGTGGTGTGGAAGTTATGATAGGGGTGCCATCTCAGGTGTCGCCCTCGTCACTTGACCAAGGTTCAAAATTACGAGGTCCTTTGCCAATAGTCCTCGTGTTGCTTCTTGTGCGATATCAATAAAACCAAACGAGATAGAAGCAACACGAGGGCTATTGGGGACGGACCTCGTAATTTTGAGCCACGGTGAAGTGACGAGGACGACATCTGAGATGGCACCCCCTCTCCTAACTTCCACACCACGCTATCGGGAGGACTTTGGGCCCCGACAGATTCATCGTGCATCAGCCCCGGCTACACGGTGGCTCCTTAGCAGTCAAGGATGGGACCTGCGACTGAACGAATACCGCCGGCCACGAATCTCAACCCATGACTACTAGGCTACATCGGCCACATTAACTTTTTCAACTCTCCCTAATTTTCCCGACTTTAACATTCAAATCTTGAAAACTGCACTGCTAATTCTGGAACTAAACTTCCCAAATAGATATGCGAGAGCTACGATCCCCTCCTCATAATCCTTTTCTGCCTAACTACCACTCAAGGACAAATCTATTCACCCCTTCCTACCTCTCTGCCAATCAGTGGTGATTCTTGTTTGAATCAGCTTCTCAAAATTAGTAATCAATAAACTATTTTTTACTGAATGCACTTGCGCACAGGGACCGTTTTAAGTTTTTATCGCCATGAGTAACATTTTAGAACAAGTCTTTGAGTCATTCGGAATAGTCACCAGAGGAAATCGAAGTATTTATTCAAGGTATGTAGTTAAAATTAATTGTGGATTTTTACTGAAGAATCGGAATGAGAATTTTTATGAGAATTTATTATTCAACTAGAATTTTTATGAGAATTTATTATTCAATTAGAATTTTTATGAGAATTTATTATTCAATTAGAATTTTTAATTGTAGAAGTAAGAGAATCATTTAATTGAGATTTGCATTCCTAATATTTTAATTCTACTTCATCTATTTCCGATAAGCTCTTTAGAAGCTTAGAATTCAGTTCAAGAAGAAAATGTAAAAAAAAAAGTTCTGTACAAAGTTTTGCAAAGAACAGATTTAGCCGCCCAAGGTATGCTTTTTTTAAATAATTATTATTAAATTACTCAATTAAATATAAGAATTAAAGTAAATGATGAAATATCGAGAAATGGACAATAGTAAACTTTTCCATTATTAAAATTAAAGAAAATGATAAATTATTAAATTGAATATATCTAAACTAAGTGTAATTAAATTTAAAGCAAGTGATAAATTATTAAATTGAATATTATATCAGCTAAAAAGTAATTAAAATCGAAGCAAACAATAAAAAGAAATTGAAAATTGATTTGGTGCTCCCAAAGTGATCTGATTCGCCTAAACACCCCACCTAAAACAATAACCCCTTAGGTGGCTAAATAAAACCCTTTGTAATACCGTAATTTAGCGCTACCTTCCATATACTATTAAATGGTAGTCAGATGGTGCCACATGTTCTTTTTGGTTAGGAAAAAGCGTAAACATGATGAAAGTGAGAGACTTCTTATCAGAATGGAGTGATACTCGTGAATCTGTGTTTTATATATGTTTTGTATTCTGTCTTGTGTTGTAGAACGTGTCAAGTATTAAATAATATTTGTTCCTGAAACCATCCCGGTTGTTCATTGTTTTGTCCTGAAATAATAACAACATTGGAGGGATACAACTTTAAATAGTTCTTCAAAGCATTCGAGAGCCTAGCTCTAAAGTTAGCAATCAATGTTTGATCATTTAGAGAATTAATACATGCTTCAATATGCGTTAAAATTCCTTTTTTGCCACCAGGCCATTTAATTATATTTTGCTGTTTTGCGGCTTTCATAATTTTTCGTATGAACAAATAATACAAATAAAAGGAGGGGGGCGGAAAAACGCTTACTTGCTTGGAAGTGGGGTTTTAATATCACTATCTGGACTTGAGAATTGCGTCTTGGTGAAACCTCTAATTTTTTATGGAGAAGGAAAATACGCATTAGAATCGAAATAATTTATAGAGAACAGAAATAAAAGCGATGTACTACAATAAGCGACGCACTTACCTTTTTTTCCTTGAAATGAGAAAGTCTTGAAAATATTTCAATTTTGTCAGTCTGTGTCTAATAATAATATATATTGTTCACAGAATAAGGTATGTTTAAAATTTTACTCCCATATTTTTCCTCAATTGTTTTTCCCTCTATATTAAGGTTAATTAATTAAATACTAATATCAGCTTTAGGATTTTTTTTTAAAACCAAAATTAATGTTGATATCAGAGTTTATGTATATTTTGCAAAAGTTTATAGCTTTTCCTTGAATACTAATGAAGCCTTTAAAAAAACTTTTTTTTTTGTATTTATGAATAGAAGGTAAGTATGGTTCTTCTGTTTCCTGTTATGCCGCTGTTAATTTTGTGTTAGACATAAATAATAATTTGTATATATGTATACATTTTAAAATATTTCATAAATAAAAATATGTATATATAAATAATAGTGAAGATATTTTTATGAATTTAGTTTGGCTTAGTTTATATTAACGTCACACTAGAAGCAACTCGAGGGCTATTGGCGACGGACCTCGTAATTTTGAACCTCGGTCAAGTGATGAGGACGACACTTGAGCTGGCATGCCCTCTCCTAACTTCCACACCAACTAAAGGACTTTGATCCCCGACAGATTTCATGTGCATCAGCCTCGGCTACACGGCGGGTTTTTAGCGGCCGTAGAACGAACCTGCGACTGAAGGAAAACCGCCGGCCACGAATCCGAAGCCATGACCACTAGGCTACCATGGCCATTATTTTTATGAAAAGTTTCAATTTTCAGGATATTTTTACTACCAGAAAAAACACAGAATGCGGAATAAAAGAAGTTACCTAGTTGTGTGCATGATTGATTGAACGATTATTTCATAATATTTTAACTATAATAGTTTCAATACGTTATATTCTGTGTTTTTTTTTTTAAAGAAAAATCGTCCTTTTCAGAGTTTATTCAATAAAATTACTTTTAAACAGTATTGATGAAAAAGTAAATTTTTTTGAAACAATATTTAATATTATTTTGTACTTACAAAGCATTAATAATGACCAAAAAATAAGTTTATATTGCCTGAGTTGTAAATTGATTCTTTTGCTTCATTTAATCTGTAAAGCTCGCTTTTATTTTTGTTTTTGCATTCGAACTGTTTTTTTTTATTCTATTCAAACTTTTTTAGTTTTTCCAAAGAGCCTACATTCACTTACTGAAGTTACATGTATATGCATACACAAAGAGTAGAACAGATTTCCAGTGTGATAAATAATGGTGTTCATGCACTCAGCCGAGAGGAGATAAATTTTGTGAATTGCTCAACCCCTGAAGAGGAACGGCTCCAACCA
>BMAW01111195.1:76360-171969 GCA_019974015.1 Nephila pilipes
GCCTAACAATGCAATATTTTGACGTTTGCAACAAGTTTTAACTAATATTTCAATAATTTTAATAAGTCAAAATATCCTTTCCTCTCGGCGCTTTTAGGATTGAGGAAAAAATTTCTTTCCCCCTCTGGGAGCACCGGGCACTCCCCACGCCGCATGAGGAATCGTAAACCTTTTGTACTCACAAAGGGGAGATACTATCTCCCCTTTACTATCTCCGAGATAGTAAGGGTTGCTGACTTTTAGTCAGTAATCATTCGCAAGAAAGAAAGTTTCCAATATTTGGCGTCGTGTCTTATCACAATAATTTTTTCTGAATTCTGGTTCCCATTCTTTTTTTAATAGAATGACTTACAAACTTTCAAATGCATGTTTTGATTTTATGAGTATTATGAATTTTTTAAAACTCTCACAAATGTCTCTTTTTAAGTGAATTTTAAAGTTAAAAATAACTAACAGTTTTAACTAATATTTCAATAATTTTCTCTAATAAACTTTGCCACCATATAAAAACATTATTTTTAAAAACGTTGGTTTTTGTATCGAATTATTCTGAATTTCACTTGGTGTGTGTGTGTGTGTCATCAAATTTTCGATCGTTAATTTAACCAACTTCCCATTAAGCTAGAGCTCTGGAACTTTGGGAATCGTTCTTATTCGCCTAACAATGCAATATTTAGACTTTTGCGACAAGTTTTAACTAACATTTCAATATTTTTTTTTAGTAACGTAATTTGTGTACTAACCTGGCGCCATCTATGGAAAATATATTGATTTTTCTCAGAGAGAGTGATCTTAAAGACGAGAGAGATATGAGGTTTTTTACAAAGTTTTAACTAATATTTAAATATTTTTTTTAATAAACTTTGCCACCGTATAAAAACGTTGATTTTTATCTTGAATTATTCATATTAGTGAAAGCATCCTAATTTAAGGTAATCGCCTACCTTTAATACGCAATTTTCGGTCAAAAAGTCGATTTTTTTTTTTTTTTACTTGGCTTTCTAGAATAGTTTCATTTTTGTTTCTATCTTACTTAGAAATTGAGTTATAAGCATTTTAATAATAGTATATGTAAATTTTTTTAGAACTGGAAATAGCATTCTGCTACTGGAAATGGAACTTTAATGTTTGTTTACAGGGATATTTTACGTAATATCGTATTCCAAACAAGACCAAAAATGCCAATGAATCTTTTAATGGTGTAATATGACAAAGAGTACCAAAAGAAATTTTTGTTTGTTTGAAAACTGTGAAATTGGGTGTATATGATACATTATACAATTTAACCAAAGGATATCAAGGGTGCTTAAAAGTCTTAAATAAGCTGAACATTGAAAATCTACTTCACTGCAAAGGGAAACGAAAAATTGGATAACAATCGAATCAGGTATTCGAAGCGCCATACAACACCTGTTGTATGGAAGCGTTGGAAAGTTTTAAAGGCCATCAGGAAGAAAAAAATAACTTTTTTAAATTATACAGATAGTGAAGTTTACAAATCAGGGGCCTGTTAATGTTAAATTTTTAATTAATTAGGTAAGTTTCTGGGTTGAAATGTATTTTTAAATTTTTCTCAAAATCAAGATTTCCATGTGTTGCTTCAGCGCAAAACGTCATATTGAAAAAGGTTATGCATATAATGTTATGAAACTTTTATAGAAGACTCTATGAAGATAAAATTTGGATTTGAAGCTCTCCTATTGTTGTAATTCTGTTATTTTGCATTTTATTGTTGATAAAAGTCATAAATTATCTCAAATTTTTACGATTTTTCTGTATGTTAAAAGTACGGCTTCCTATCAATATTTAATTATAAGGGTTATAATTGTGAGAGAGACACAAATCCTAAATTAGATTCAATTCACCTTAATAAAAATTATAGAACTGAAATAACTATTTAAATTTTAGTGTTGGTGTTTTGAACTAGTGTCACATTACTGCTATTTTTATATATATTTTGAGCTAAAATATTAAAAAAAAATTTAATAATTTTTTGAGATGTTGATTTCTCTTTTGTTTTGGTTTTGAAAACATGTAATGTTTTACATTCGATAAAGATATACGCTCAAATCTGATACAAACATACTCATTTCAAAATCTGTACATCTGGGTATTTCATTTTTCTCCGTGTGGGACATAATAGGAAGGAAGCCTGATTAGATTGTAAATATTTGGTTCCAAAATACACATTAAATTTGTGTTTAAATTAAAATCACGTTCTTTAAAAAAATATATTCTGAAACATCTTACTCCTGTCATAAAGCACCTGAAATTTGCTTCAATTCATTACAGAATAATCTGGAATAAAAGCTATTTTTGTCAACATTTTATTCTGTGTGTATAATTTCTTACTTTTATGTACCAAAATGTTATTCTATAAAATATTCTCAGCACCTTACACAAATATTCATATGTTTGAAACTAGTTTTTCTTGAAAAAATATTCAGAATGACTCTATTACGTTTCAAGAATTGTTATTGATCAGCTTAGAAAATGATTTTCTTACGAGTAATTATTTGTGTGTTGCAGACTATCCATTATATTACATTAAAATCGCGTCTTTAGAAACTTCTTGACTTTTTTTAATTCGTACAGATCAGTGTTGAGAATTATTTTCATACCTGTGAATATTTGTTTATGATGCTGAGAATATTTTATAGAATAACATTTTGGTACTTAAAGGTAAGAAATTATACACACAGAATAAAATATTGACAAAAATAGCTTTTATTCCAGATAATTCTGTAATGAATTGAAGCAAATTTCAGGTGCTTTATGACAGGAGTAAGATGTTTCAGAATATATTTTTTTAAAGAACGTGATTTTAATTTAAACACAAATTTAATGTGTATTTTGGAACCAAATTTTCACAATCAAATCAGGCATCCTTCCTGTTATGTCCTAAATACTGTTTATCATATTATAAGTGATTGTCTTGTGTTTCATCACTATTGTCATACATTTTTTAAGTTACCTGTTTTAAGCTCATATGACTTGGGGTTAGGAACCTCTACTTGTTTGTGTTATAATTCAAAATTTGATTTTTATATAATTAAGGTTTAAACACAGACATTTCATATCTTGGTTTTTCTTATATATAATGTGTCCTAAAAATATTGCAAAAATTTAAATTAATATGTGGTGCAATATATTCGGATTTTATTCTATGCATGAATTCCAACATCCATGCACACAGAATAAATAAAACAATTTATTTTATATTCGGTACATGACACAAACACTATAGCTATGTGTAATTCATTAAACCGTAAAAACTTTTATAAATGTTCACCATACAACAAGGCCTAGCATGTTTTCTAGCCCTTTTATTTGCTGATTTTTGCATTTTTAATTACACAATTTAACCACTTTATTCATGCACTTCTTAAAGTTAATGTTTTTAAAAAACATGCTTGTGCCGAAATGAATTACAAAGTAAAACCGAGGTTCTGGTGTTGGCTGGAAGAAACGAGAATCACATTTGCACAATGTAACGTAACAGATTGTAAGCAGTACTCAAGATTTATAGAATGTAAAATTTTCTATTTCCTCAAAATTCTATTTTTTACCCCTCGACTGTATCATTTGTATTCAAATATAATTTTAAAAATTAATATTTTATACATATTGCTAAAAATCAGGTTATCACTAATATAAGTTTTGGGATGTGTCTTGTTATTCACAATAGTCAGAATTTCTTCTGCACTTCATATTTAGTTACTTTACGAGATGTTGTTGATTTGAAAAAAGTAAAAAGTCTGTTTGTTTACCTTTACGTGTTAGAACTTCCTATATTTTAAATGATACCTTATTGTACCCTATATTAAAACATAAGCTATGTTGCTCGAATGGACATGGAGTTAGACAATAGTATGGATTAGATAGCAGTGTTTATAAGTGATTTTTGAAACAACATGCCTTCATCTGTAGGAGTTAAAAATTTATACTTCTTTTTAATATTCTTGTTTCAAAATTATGAATGTTTTATTTTTAAATGTGTGATATGTATGTGTATGATATTCAAAAGAAATGTTTCAAAAATATGATTTGGTTTTATTTTTTCTGTGTACTGCGAATCATTAATTTTAGGTATTAGCTTTGTTATGTTGTTGATTCAAAAGGAAATATATATTAGATGGGAAAAAAGTGCTGTACACTAGTAAGTTTTTTACTATAGAAAATCTAATATTCATCATAATGTTTCCAAGATATTTGCAATAACTTATTATTAAATAATTGAACTTTAAATAAAACTCAATTTTCTGTATAAATAGGTAACAAACTATATATTTTAACAAAACTATATATTGCTTCTAAAAACATAAACATAATTTTTAATAAACTGAATTGCTTCTGGAACTACAAGCTCAAATTTCTTACCCATTTGTTTTGAAAAGAATTTATCTCTTGAATCGAATCTTTTTTCATTAATTAAAGATTTTTTAAATCATTCGAATTGATTTAAATTTGAGGAATAAGTTCAAAGCACAGTTTACGGTCACATAACAGTTGCATTTTTGTTTCTAGAAGTAACAGTTTTGTTACACACAGTAAATGCAAGAATTTTGATTCGAAGTTCAGTAACAAAACTTCATAAAATGTATGTTAAATAATATGTAAGATGAAGAAAGTGATACTTGCAAATAAAGGATCGCTTATTTAAGTCTCTTAAAATATAAGTTGATATATGTTTTTTTTCTGTTTAAAATTCACATTCGGTACAACAACAGGGTCGAAAAAAGTGCAAAAACATACTCACTTCATTGTTTCATACTCATATTTGATGCAGTAACAGATACAAAAACAAATACATGATATACTCATTTTTCTATTCCACACTCATATTTGATACACAAATATCTTCAAAAATCAGTATGTGAAGTTTCCATTTTGTGAACGTACTAAAAATGAGTATGTGCGAGTCTTAAATTTGAATACGTTGGAATCGGAGCTATTTTGAGTATGTGAAGTATTCAAAAGTGAGTACGTTGTACTCGATTTTGAATACCCGTTTTTCGCAGTGTATAATACAATGTAGCTAACGCATTACTGCGAAGGGAATCTGTAAGCTGATAGGATGCTAATCTCTGTTTCTTTGTTAAAAATCAAAGTTTCTTATATATTACTGGCATTAAAACAGAAAAAATCATACTGCATTTATGTCAGTTTAAATAAAAGCAATAACCCTTTCTTCATTTCTTTGTACCATTTCCCCCATTTTAAAATGTTAATAATATTGATAGGGAGGTCTGGATTTTTGTATTGTTGATAACCTGTCAACAAGTTATCATTATGATTAGATAGAGTGTCAATAAAAAGTTATTCTAATGATTTGTACAATTTTTATCCGAAACTATTCCTGAATTTAAATAAAAAAAATATATATTGAAAGGACAAGAGAAATAGCAAAAGGCATAGTTCTTTTGAAGATCAGTAAATAGTATTAGAATGTGTTTGATTTGGAAGATAAAGTGCAGCTGTGTGTGGTAAAAAGAATGCATCTAAAAAACCTTTTGAAACTAACTTTAAGATGTGTGATAAAGAAACAAAAAAAAATTAAAGATTACTTAAATGTTCGAAAAGCGACCTAAAATTTCAGAAATAACAAGTGACGCTGATGTTTCTTCAACTATGTAAAAGAGAAGAAATATTCCTCTGACTTTGAAACTTATAATATATGATGAATGATTTTAAAATTATTCTTTAAGCACAGTCGAAGTTAAAAAATTCATATGCCCTTAAAATGATTACATTGCAAAGTATAAGCTTATAAAAATTTTAGTTCCTAAGAATGTTGATAATATTCTATTTGCATAAATTAATTTTTTGAAATAATAATAATTTAAAAAAAGAATATTCATGATGTTGACGTCAAATATTATACTTAATAACAGATTCTATGATTTTAAGCAATTCAACAAATGATTAATGTTTATATTCCATTTTTTAAATTAATATTGAAATGATTAACGAAAAATTACGAATGGAAGTAATAAATTCCAATGTACAAAGTAGAGTTAAAAAAATATAAATATAATTTTAAATTTTCATAAATATAACTCGACTGTAAAAATCCCAGACATTAAGTTTATTGTGCAAAATATTGTCAGAACAATCTTTATAAGGAGCTAAATGTAGGTAAAGTATTATTTTCAATTAAGACTATTAAAAGGACAAAATTTTGCTCACGATATATTTTAGCTTGATAACTATTTGGTCCTTTGTGTTGCTTCTGAATCCGAAAACCTTGGTACAAACTATTCATATTTTTGGAAATACCTTGAATTAATTATCGATAAATTGGTAAAACAAGATACCAATATTAAATGCATCACTTGTATTTTTAAAAATACCACTCGAGACATCAAAAAAAAAAAAAAAAAGATTGTAATATTGAAAGTTTCGTTACGTGTGTGCGGAATCATTCGAAAAGGTTCACAAGTGATTGTCAACTTCCCTTTGAGTCTCAGTACATAGGAGTCCGCTTTTATTTCGCATAAAGTGCTATCATTATTGGAAAAACATCAGAGGTTGCACATTCCAACGTGTAGGGGAACGATACCAACTGATAAAATTAACCTCATTTTGGCCGAATGAAGAAGGGGGAGGGAAGAAAGTGTAATT
Source organism: Nephila pilipes (assembly GCA_019974015.1). NCBI lineage: Eukaryota > Metazoa > Arthropoda > Arachnida > Araneae > Nephilidae > Nephila > Nephila pilipes. The sequence continues at coordinate 82,985 of BMAW01111195.1, forward strand.
TAAGGGATAAAACCCTAGAGGCTAAACCAACTGGTGGTAACCGAAGGGTAGTTCTGAATACTGTTATTAAGCATGGAGAAAGTTTGTATTGGGTTTAATGAATTTTCAAGGGTTGGAATACAGGAATAGAATTACAAATCTTATTTTCAGAAAGTGTCATTAAAGTAAGATATTTTGAGGTTTTTGTAAATGAATGAAACGTCAGTGGTCATACGAAGGATTCGTTGAGAATGGTTTGGAGAGTTTTAGTGCGCCTTATCGTTGCAATGAACCATGCCGAAGAAGAATACGTTCTAGATGGTCTTAAAATTTATTTATTAACTGCACAATTTAATTTAAGATTTAGTCGCTACTTTCTTCCGACAAGATAGGTAAGTATAAAAAAATAAGGTCCATAATTTTTATTTAAGATATATGTATTTACACTTCGCGACATTGAAAATGTAACACCAAGAAAGAGTGGTCAGAAAGTAATGAAACTCGGAAGAGAGAGACAGCAACGAATAATAAGTTATCTTTATTTCGAAATCGATGTATAATACAGAGCTAGATTAGCTTAGGCTCAGTAGGTTGTAGGACCACCGTGGACGGCGGCACACGAAGCAACACATCTACGTAGAGAATCATCGAGAGTACGGATGGTGTCCTGAGGAATGGCTCTCCATTCCCTGTCAAACATTCAGGAGAGAACGATGGCCAGGGAAGAATCTGCACACCATGAAGATCACATTGGCTAATGCAAACAGTGTGCGGTTGAGGGTTATCCTGCTGATAAAAGGTATTGGGAACCCCCTGAAGGTAGGGGAGTGTCACCCGTCACAGAACATCATCCACGTATCGTTGGGCCGTCATAGTGTCCTAACTATGAACTAGAGGTGACTTGGAATCGTATGCAATTGCTTCCCAAGACATGATACCACATTGTCGAGCAATGGGACGTTCCACAATTGTTGCCGAATTGGACCTGTCTCCACGTCGACGCCGTTGGTGTCTAAGCTGTTGGGTCGATGGCAGTCTTCCTAACAGACGCCATAAGACCGGGCCACTAGCAGCCAATCGACGGGAAATGGTTCTGGTCGATATGGTTACATCCAGGGTGCCTTAGAACATGCTACAGAATGGATGTAAAAGTGGCATCCGAGTCCGCCACAGCTGATGCGAAGATGGTGTTAACTGATATTTGTCGTATGCACCAACTTGCCCTTCTCAATCCAATCACTATGCCCCTCGTAATATCGTCTGTCTCCTGGAACTGCTTCTGTTGACGACGGCCTGGCATTTTCTGCTATTACACGCGTCCTCTGAGACAAGAACAAATTTTCTACAACGATTTCCCTAGCAGAAATAATGGCACAAAAATCGAACATTTTGCAGGTTCCTTACCTTGTATCTTCTTCAACATGCGCTGGAGAGTAGCTCATTTCACATCATTTGGATAACTCGGGGACTTGCGTATACTCTGAAATTTGTATAATTTTCTGGCTATTCCTTCTTGTTGCACTTTCAATGTCGCGTAGTGTATGTTGACTACAAGTAAATCTTTTGTCTAAAATGACCTTCAAGTATTTGACCTCTTCCAACTAGTTGATACTCACGCTATAAAGTCGCACTCTGCTAGAGCTTGTACATTCCTTTCCAAAACATCCCAACTCGGAATTTAACCATTTTCACAGCTGTAAACCAGGGAGATACTCCTTTAATCTGCTTAGGTACAAAAAAGTTTCCAGTTTGGGAAAATACACTTTAGTGTTGTTTAACATTATTAATTGAAAATTAACCGTTCCAGACATTGGGCTGAAATAAAATTTTAGCTAAGTTAGGAATATATTGATCAGTTTTTAAATGAATTTAAATCTAAAACTGCAACTATCCATCTTGAAAAAAGTTCATTTTTAGGTTTTACATAACTGTTTTCGAGAAAGCATTAAACTTGTTTTGTTGTCTGTTAGCTACTTATTAAATTAAATTTGCCATTTATTTAAATTCAGCAAACAATTTTGATAACGACGAAAAGTTTAGACAAATATGAAAAGTCTCTAAGTATTTATTAAAAATCCTCCTGAGCTTTTTAGGTCATTTAAAGGTTCCGGTATCACCCACCGAGAAAAAGCTCATTTTTAGTATTTGAGGTACTGATGATCTTGGGAAAATTTTTCTCGAGTCCGTTAAAAGTATTACCATTTCTAAAACGAATAGCAGATGCTAGTGTTTGAAAATTAAAAAAAATTAAATAAAAAAAAATTTATTAAATATTTTCTTTTCAGAATAAAAGTGTTTTTAATAGAAAGGCTCAGAAGTCATTCTTAACCAGTTACACGTTTTATCCTTACATAAACATTACATTATAATACAGACAATTTCAAACACATGAAGTTTTAAATTCACTCAATAATTGTAAGTATAATATGTAATTATACCGCTTGATGTTTATGTAAGATAACTGAATTATTTTAATGCAGTTTATTTATATAATTCATATGAACACACACAATAAATCTACATTTAATTAATGTAATAAATTTAAAGAATGAATATAGGTAATTTACTTATCTTCAATTATTAACTCTAAATTAATTCCCTTTCAAATTAAAATTGGATACTCCAAAAATATTTTTCTATTTACGTCCTTTATTTCGCCCGCCCAACTGTATTAAAATTTTATAAGCTTGCCACTTGTAAAAGTGATTAGCATCAACTCATATAAGCTCAAAAATAAGTATTTAAAATTGGTGTTTGAGCACAGCACATTCGCAATACTTTTTAGGAGATATATATGTGTTTTAAATTGGATAATTTTAGTGTTTGTATAATCAAACATTACAGAAATTTCAGTTTGTAAGAATGTAAAAATTTATATTTTTTCTCCTTTTACAGTTCCATTGGAAACTTTTACAAGAAAATACGATCATCTCAGAATATAAAGCAGTATTAGTAATACTAACTGAAAACCAACATGGAAAAGATGCGCAACAGGAAACAATAATGTGAATGTGTAAAGCCAGTATTTAGATATACAGTTACGGGTATTACGAATAATAATGAGGTGATACATATATTTGGTTAACGTTAATCCTGAAAAAGACAAATTAAGTTTCTTCTGCTTTTATTTGATGTTATTGTGGTTAATTGTGCAGTAATTGTTGTTGTTGTTTTTTAAATTTACAATAAAAAATATTAATTTCATTATAACAATTAGTCTTTTTAAAATTGAAAAAAAATTAATTGATTTCTGCAAGTTTAAAGCTGGTGTATCCTGTATATAGGAGCATATAGTAATAGTTTTTCCTTATATTGTATATATATAAAACATTGTTTCAGTAAAAAAAAATGTAACTGATTTCGATTGATGTAGTTTGAGTTACACTATCTAGTTATTTACATTTCTCTGTATTATTATAATAAATAGTATTAATGTAAAGAAATTGAAATGTGCTTTTGAGTGTTGACTTAAAAAACATTAGCACAGTTACTAATGACATTTATTCTGAATTGATTAATTTTTGTAGATTACGTTTTGCTAAAATATTATCTCTAAAGAAACTTTAATAAGTTTAAAAGTGAATTCGAAGTACTTGGAAATATTAAGATTGTATAAATAAATAACATCAAAGTTAAATATGGATTTATAAGAGATGGAATTATTACAATTTCATGGCGTTATAACTTATCAATGGCTTACAATTTCCTTTTTAATGCAACTGTTAGTAATTGGTAAAACTACCTCTCGCTGTGATGCATGTGTGTATATGGCTATAAGTAAGGAATGATATAGTCTTAATTTATTAACTTGTGAGTCGAGTTTCATAACTGATTGGGGGGGAGAGGGTACAATCGAAATAATTCAGACTTGTCGCTGTTGGTGGGATTTTAAATGGTACAAAAGTTTTCAATTGAATCTTTTAAATAAACTATGCTCATGAAATAATAAACACTACATAAAATTTATTTTTCTTCAAACAGCAAACTTATTGAAATGTAGTTTATTTACATAATCTCACGAATTGTTAAAAAAAAAATAAATTCAAATGCTTCATATTGTCGATTCTTCTCTGAATTCCAATATACCTGCGTCAGAGATGTATGCAAGAGGGAAATATGTCCATTGGTCAAGAACCTCAGCGATTTATTAATAATCTCTTGAAAGTAATGTTTAAAATGTGATTTTTCGTATAATATTTTAGTAAAAATCTAGATTATCTCCTTCACACCCCCATCCTACAAAAAAAAAGCAAAAAGAAATTCTGCGAATGATTTTAACTATGTTCATTCTCAATAAGACACTGTCCATATTTAATACTACTAATGTTAATATAAACTTCAGGAAAAACTTATTAATATCTTTAAGATTTTCACTTCTCAAATTCAGTTAAGAACTCATAATATTAAACTTAACATTTCACAAATTTGACTCTTTGCTACTAACTTTCTGTACTGTATATCAAAAGAAATAATTCATGCTACTTCTTTCAGCATTTTAATAGTTTTACCTTAACATTTTCTGCTAAAATATTTAATTTTTTTTTAGTATTCTCGTAAATTCGTTCAATAGAAAAATGTTAATGAGTAAATAAGTATAATGTACTTTTAATACACATTCATTATTAAAAATGTTAGTCATTATTAATTTAATTTAATAAACTAAATTTATTTTATAAAGTTACTTCGAGTGATAAATGAAACAAAAATAAGATTAAATCCTGAATTACCGTATCTTTGTAAAATCTAGATATTCCTTTTATTATTTTAATTTTAATACAAATTTTTAAATTAAAAGCCTTTTTGAGACTAGTAAAACTTCAGTTACGCAAAAAGTAACCATCATCTTCTAAACTTGAATAATGACAGCAACAATTTAATTTTTGAAACTGATACTATTGCACTTTATTGATAAAATGAATTTACATTTATGTACAGAAAAAGTTTTTGAATTTTTAGTTCTATAAAGTCTTCACATTCTTAGAAACTTTTAAAAGTTATTTCTTAAAATAAGTAAAAAAAAAATTAACAACAATTCACATAAACACATTGTTCTCACTGTTTTCATGACAGCTCTTGAAGGGAAAATACCTGAAATTAGAAGAAAAAAAAAGAATAATTATCAGCATAAAATATCAAATGCTTATACTTTCACATATGTCGAGCAATCTAAATATTAGAACTATTTATCAAAAAAAAAAAAAAAAAACTTGCTAACCTGAACCAGACAGAAATATTAGGTACATCAAGAATTTTTACTAACTATTTTCGCATATGATTTGATTTGTAAGTACTAAAAAAGGTGTTGCCTATCTAATTGTCTAAAAGTCCGTTAGCAATTGATACAGCCTTGCTGTAACAGAATTCTACAACTATCAGATTATTTAGAAACCTGCGAGCCACTCATAAAACACCATAAGTATTCCATTTTGAGGTATTTATGTTGAAACATTCGTATTTTCTGAAGGTTCTGATTAGCAATATTTATCACTGAAGTCCTATATATTAATTTTAAGTTACAAAATTACAGTCTTATTTGGTCCCTTTTTTTAGCTTACAAGTTCTTCTCGTCTATGACATTAATAAATAACAAGCACATATGTTCTAAAACAAATGAAAATTATAATATATTTCACTTACTTAATTATAATATATTTTACTCTATATCCTAATCAATATCAATATAGCGATAGATTTCACATATTTCTAAAACAAATTATAATTTTTTAATGACTGAGATTTGTCAGAGGATAATCAAGACAACAGAAATTTATGCTTCTTTAAAAATAATTGAAGTTAAATGAAAAGCCTCATTAATACCCTTCAAATAAAATATTGGTTAAGAAAATAACTGTATTCAACTGAATATCGAACATAATTATGATGAGAAAAATCTAGTGTTGAAATGTAGTAAAATTATCTAGACATAAGAATTGGAGGATTATGGATTAACCGTTTGTTGACAACAGAAAAATATTAAAAATTCAATTACAAACACCATTTCTTATTTATCGAAAAATTTGGTTCACAGAATGTTATGATATTTTAAAAAGGATTAATTATCAAAAGCTTAAAAACGTTATGAAATATAACGTACTTACCCCAATTACACGAAAATATATTGTTTGTACATAGGAGTCTTGCACACGACGCAGTGATAGAAATCGCCTGGTAATTTCAGTCCACCCATTAGAAGACAACAGGAATGATAAAGGTGACCGCAGTTCAGAATAACAATCGGGTATTGGGGATTTTCATTCCAGCAGTAGGTACAGTGCGCCCCCATCAATTCGTTAGGCACTTTTGCAATCGTTGTAAATGTTCTTGGTATTGGCATTACTGAAATAAGAAGGATAATTCTATTATAACTCAGAAAGTGAGTATCTAAAATTATTAGAACCTCGCAAGGGTGTCATAATATATGCATAAATATTATTTATTATTATATTTTACATTTATTATTTATTTACATAGTATAAAGTTAAAATAAAATAATTTTTACTTACTAATTTAAAAAATATTAATGTATCACAGGTATGAACATAGAGATATAAGTAAATACGATGCTGAAATATGAGGATTCAAATTTTACTAGAGACAACGTTGCTATGCAAGCTTACTTGCACATATAAATACACCAAAAAACAGAACCGTTGCTTCTGAATTATATTTGAAATTTACCCATTACCTTGCCGGAAATGGATTCTTCCTTACCGTAATGTTGTATTACTAAGTATAATCGACATCATGAACCTATATATGGAGAGAGCGAAGTATCCCTTTCCGTTATATATAAAAAAAAATTGCTGTTAGTTCGCGACACTTCCGCAAACGAAACAGGTGTTAAGAACATATCCGAAAAGAACAAGAATATACGAAGACTTTTTGAAAACGAACAGTTCTCTAAACACAAATGGTTTTGAGACGGGAACAGATCTTGAATGGGTTATAGAATAATTCATTTTAGTACGTTACATGTAATTAATATTATGTGTAAAAGAATCGCTAAGTTGAAGAACGTCTTGTTTTATTTTTCATTTTCTCTGAAACTTTTCCAAAGATTCTTCAGAGAATAAATCGTTCCATTTGAACTATCGATAAGAACAAATATTGCTACAAATATACAACAAATTCTACTTCACTTGCATTGAGTGTACGTAACATTGGTGACAACTTTGGATTGTTTGATTAACTGCTTATTAACGTCGTACATAGAAGCAACACGAGAGCTATCCATTGGTGACAACACTGAAGGACTGTAAAAGTTTCTTAGAGTCGTCTATTTTGTATCAGTCTCCAAAAATAAATATCTTTCATTATTAAATTTCCTTCCATCATATTAAATATTTTATTCAGTGTTGAAAACGAATTGAAAAATTAAAGCTAATAAAAAACATAGTTCAAATATCTTAAAATTTGTAATATTTTAATTTTTATCCTGATTAATTAACAGATTACGTAAAGAAAATATAACTTTCGAACAAAGTTCGTCGGAATAATACAATCTAGTAAAGTTACTTTCGCTAACTTAAATTAAACTGCAAAGAAGCACAACATTTATTTTATACAAGCGCACTAATATATCCGTATATCTGTTATGAATATAATCAAGTATTATTTGTACATTTGATGGGTACTTCTATGCAATAGAATGTATGGTATTATAAAACAATTATTGCAATCTTTCATACACCTGATTTAAAAAAAAAAAAAGTCTAAAATGACCTAAAAATTGTTTTTCAGACCCAAATCTACTTTTATAATTAAAGCTTTATCCTCTGAAAAATTTAAAGCGCATATCGTGCTTTGCACATTAATAGTAAAAAAAATTAATTTTTAGTACGCCCTTTTGCAAAAATATTTATTTAGTTCAGTTAAATATTTATTTAGTTTAGTTCAGTTCATGATAAGTTACGAAAAAAAATTATTTACAATGCAACACCAACAAATATTCGCAAATTCTTCTAAAATCAGACATCTTTCAAAAAATAAATAAATAAAATTAAAAAAAAAACATTAATATCATACCAAGTAGAATTTTAAAATATGAGCACTTTAAAAACAGAAAGATTGCAAGATTAACCAAACCAAACCTAACCAACCACCGACCACCTAACCAAAGGAATTAAAAAACAGTAAAGTATTCAGAGAACTATAAAATAAGAAATCCCGAAACAAACACCACATACTTAAAAAAAAAAAAAAACAGCTAATGATGACATCCAGCTAAAAAGGAAACTCTCAGCAGACCATGTCATGTAGCCGAATGAGGTACACTATGGAAGTTCAAACTATATAATTTATTACATAAAGTATAGAATTTATATAATGGTGAATTTCTGAGGTAACTGTTTTTGGTAGATGTGTAAAACTGTATCTAAAATTGATACTTATATATTCAGAGCGAAAAAAAAAAAAAAAATTACACTTGTGTACAAAAACAAAAAAGTATCCAATATTAATGAAGTAATTGATATCATCTATTATAATCATTATTTTCATGCAAAGATGTATAAAAACGAAAGTAACAAATATCGTAAGAACGTAAGTAACAAATATCGTAAAAACGAAAGTAACAAATGTCGTAAAAACGAAAGTAACATTGAATTTAAAGTATAAATATCCCCCCACACACCTAAAGAATTTGTCACAAAAATAATTCCCTTACCCAAACAATTTTGTTACACAGGCATTTACTTTTCAGGCTTAGGCGTAATTAGGCGACAAAAAATATTTCGAGAAAGGATGACGATTCGAACAGTATAAAATTATTATTGTACACAGGAAGGACAGTATAAAAATGAATCTAATTCATGTCATAATACTTAAAAACTGGAAGCAGGTTTGTTTTCAAGATGTATCACTTATTTTGACTAACATCAGTTTTTATTAAAGATAGTTTGCGAATATAAATTATGAATGAAAAAGAAATAAGAATGTTTAAAAATTTTGTAAAAAGCGAATAAAAGTTTTTAAACGTAAAGAAAGAGAAAGAATGAATGAGGGTAAAAAAACATTTTACGGCCTTTACTTACTAATGACATCTAAATTCTAAACGACAATCAGATGAAAAGAGCGATTATTGATGGAATCATGTGGACGAAATAACTTAAGGGCTCACGAGGTCAACAGCGCATCCATCTTTTCATAACTGAAGGTATAACGCCAGCAATTCCCCTCTCAATGATTCGCGACTCTGCCACTAGGCCTGTCAAATCGGCAGAAAAAACCGCGGAAGGGTGATGGGGAGGAACAAAAACAATATGAAATAAATAAGAAAGTTATAAATACTAATCTTGTTTGACAGATATAGTTAAAAGCTTTACGGAGGGGGGAAGGCTCAATCGCGTTTCCCCATTTATCAAAAATTTTGAGGAATTTAACATGATATTGTTTGAATTGAAAATCTCTCCCAAAATGAATAAATTGATGAACTGCATTTATAAACAGTGAAGCATTTAGTACGAAATCAGTTTGTGTTAGAGGGAGAGGAAACTGCAAACAAAGGAATTGTGACCATTTTGACAACACTTTGGAAAGTTCTGATTGGATTAGAGAATCAAACCCTTATCGCTAAGTCTACTAAGGACTCGGTTCCTGCATCAGATAAATTATCTTTAAAATATCAATCTTCAGGATCACAAGCACATGTATAGAGACTTTTTACACAGACTTGATAAAGTAGGAATTTACTTTTGAATACGCATAGATATGAATAAAATAACTGGATAATCATCACTACATAACATTCTATTCATTTGATTATTGATTCATGACTATAATTATTTAGTGATAATAACTGGATAATCATCACTATATAACATTCTATTCATTTCATTATTGATTCATGACTATAATTATTTAGTGATAATACTTAAAAATCATCATTCAAAAAACGTTAAAATATATAGATATGAGCCTGATTTATTTTTGTGTATTGAATATATTTTAGAAGTTCCTTATTTTGTAAATTTGTACTCTCTCTCTTTTTTTTTTTTTTAAAGTATTAATGTGCGTATGAATCTCACAAAATAAAACTATAGGACGTAAATTACAATATGTGTTTAAATTTTGAATATTTCTGCCAGTGAAAGAATTTTAAAATTATATTTATAAATCAATCCATTCGCATGTTCTCGTTCTGATTTCATTCAACATTTTCGTGTAGCGAAAATGAGGCACGTTAAAACTGTCTGAACTCAATCTTCACGTTGGTTTTGTGTGGAAATTAGCAGAGTGGAAGGCCAGCTCATGTGTCATTCTTGTCACTTGACCATGGTACAAAATTCCGAGGTCAGACGTTAATAGTCATCAATATTTCTATTTCCTTTTTTTTTTTTGTTTTTGTTTATAATTGTACACTTTGCACCTATCCATGTAAGGTTATTTTTTAAACTTTTTTTTTTAAATCTATGTAAGGTTTTTTATATACTCCTCTAACACTGAAACAAACAGCACCTGAATTTATTGCTAATAATTCAAATATATTTTCTTTTTTGTGATGCCTATTAGTATTTATTTTCATTCCGAAGACAGTTTATCTTATCTAGACACAATTATTAGATTGACTTTAAAAAGTCTTGTAGGAAGTATTTTGCTACTTAAAATTTCATTTTATTTTTTTACAATTAGAGTAATGTTTTAGCATTATTAATAGGTGTATGTTTTACGTAACCTATGAATCAAATGCTTTCTCTAAAAAAATGCAGATAAGTTCATACAAACACAAAAGAATAAGAAGATTGTATTCAGTTAGAGTCTTAATCTAGTTATTTATTCAAGTTGTGTTAGTAAAATGTAGCATACTGTAAATTTTAAATGAAGAAATACGAATTACAAGGAATAACAGAGAAGTCTAAATTTACAACAACAAAATAATTTACAACAAACGACTTCGCCAAATGTAATTATGACCGAATGAAAGTTTTGAACTGTAAAATTAAAAGTTCTTTATGATTTATATCGCCATAAAATATAAAACAGCAGGAATTTTTAAAATAAAACTCAACAATCCAGCTAGCAAGTATTAAATATTTTATTAAGGTCCATGTATCTCTCTCTATTTTCAAAAATTTAAAATATTTTTTTAAATCATGATCCTAATTTTAATAATCTTTTAAAACAACTTTCAGTGAACTGTAAATAAGTGTCTAGGTAAGAATTATTTCAAAGATATGAGGTCGAAAAGTCAAATGCATAAATTTAGAAATTTAAATATCTTTCCAAAATGAAATAATTCAATTAATTTAAAAGAAAGATTTTAAAAATATGTAAGGAAAATTGATGGAAAAAAAATTAATTTCAAAGAAAGAAATTAAGATGATGAAATTGGTGTAGAAACAGATGCAGAATGAATGAGTTTAGAGAACACTGATAGAATCTAGGAACGGACGGTAAACGCAGGAATTGAAACTGCCATCCAGTACACAGGATACTGCTTGCTAAGGAGGAGCAAGAAAAGAAATACATACATGAACTGTGTCTTATAAGAATTCAAAAGTATCTTTCATGGACATTTAATTTTAGGATTTTGGTGAATAAGTAGGGAATGTTTTCAATGGAAAAATCATCAATATCAGAGAAGGTGTAAAAAAAAATTGAGAGTTTAGTTGAAATTGACGTTTAATAGTAGGAAGATCGGTTTAAATACCATAAGTAAATGTTTTATTCAAAAAAGAATTCTACAAAGCACAAACAAATAGATAAGCATAATGATCTTCTAAAAACGTCAGAAAAATAGTCAGAAACAGAGTTGCCAGAAACTTTTGTAGAAATACAGAGAGAAAAAAGTAGTGTATCCATTTTCACACTCCTCCCCACAGACATACAAAATATAAACATTTTCTTAGTTTTAGCAATTTATGAATACTGAAAATTTTTAAAATTATATATTGTATCTAAAATATATTCAAATTCTTCTTGATTTTCTGTTTTCCTGCAAATGTCTGAATAGTATTGAAGTATCTGTAGAGATGGAAAGAAACCAATACAGCAAGTTATTTTTTCCTACAAAATCAACTTTATTCTACGAATGAAATTTGAAAGCTCAAGGCGCACACACACATTTGATTTCTTATTCTTGTCTTTGTTATGATGTCACTATTGAAAATACCTTTTTCACATTCATAGTATTAATGGATAAACAGTATAATTTCAAAACAAATGTAGCTAAATCTCCTAAAACTGGAAAATTTAGCTGAGTTACTTAAAGCTGGAATTCGTATGATTTGAATAAAATTTATAGAATTTTATCCTTTCAGTAAAATTCAACAATGATATATATATATATATATATATATATATATATATATATATATATATATATATATATAATTTAAAATAACAAAAGAGTATCTTTAAAAGAACAACTACTTGAAGCGGAAACACCCTCTATTCTCCTTGGCCTTAGAGGGCACGGAAATAGACAATTTTTTATGTATACGAGATTGAGCTGAGTACATTTTTTATAAAAAAAAATATGTGGTTAAAAATAGCAAAAAATAGCATGATTATCATATGGAGCTGTGTAAAAATCGTCAAAGTGGTAAAAGAATACATTTAGTAGCTCATGGCTTGAAAAAGTTTCAAAATTCTCGAAAAATCGCACGGTCTGGCAACATTGGTCTGAAGTAGGAATAAATCATTTCGTCATGTGACGAAGACTTCCACTTACAATATAGTCGAAAATTCTATTTTGTAGTCTTATATTTGTATCCTGTAGAGATATTTGACCCGGTTTTAAGAGCTCATAAAAATGTTCTGCACCTGCAAGAAAATCGACTGGACCAGGCTCAAAAAAAATTGTCATCAGCTAGTTTGAGGTTATTTAAAGATGAAACAATAATCTCAAAGGGCTGAAAGGGTGTAAATACCATAAAACTTAAATTTAAATCAAAACAATACACAACAAACAAACAATTAAATCATAATAATTTAAATTAATTAAATTTAAATAATGTCTCTATTCAAAATATTTGCCCTAACTTTAGATTTTATATTCAAAGACAAATTATTTATTCCTGATACAGAAATGTTAGTCTTTTCTCTTCTCAATTGAAGCTTGTCTACTTACCTTTTATTCATACAATTTAAATTTCCTCCGATGTCCAATAAACCTTTGCCTTCACGACATTTACTGGATTTATCCTCAATCCAACAAACATAAGTGCTGGGTAAGACCATTTTTATTCCATTCATTAAGTTTACAAGTTGTTAGAAATAAATTATTCTAATGTAAAGATCGAAACACTGGAGCAGATGCTTCCAAGTCGATTGAATGCTTTTATTTTCACTACTCATTTCCCGCGATACTATTTCTTTGAACATTTTTTTTTTTTCGCGAGGGGAAATGGAGACTCAAGTGGTTTTTCTTCTTGCAAATACCGCAAGAGAATTTATTTCTGCAATCAATCACTTTATGATTCCCCAAACAGTTAAAACAGAAATTATTAGATTTCGCCAGTTCAATTATATCACTCACCGGCATGCCTTTATAAATGGGGCACTTATACAAGGGATGAATTTAATTGCACGCTAAAATACATTTAGTATTTTTTATATCAGAAAAACTTTCGACACATATCTGGGATTACTATTTTTATTACTCAGCCTAGTATACATTAATCATAAAATTTCCCTTTGATGTATAATATAAATCAATCTCTTAAGACAATTCTATTGGTTTGAATCAACTATCGGATTGTCTTATAATTATAAAACACATGACCTCTTTATCAAGTGTTTGACATATTTTATCAGAAAACACTAATTGTTTCAAAGTTTCAAAGTCTGGAACATTTCTTAATTTTAAATGATAATTCCAACTCCTAGTTAATCTAGGCTCAAATTGCATGTATGTCTCATTCGTCTGACGTTGTGTTTTCCTATAATTTTCTAAACAAATTTGGGGCGATGGCTCGAATTCTTACTATGGCTTTAACTTTTGAATAATCACTCAATTCATCATCTTTAATGTATGTAATAACATTTGTTGCTTTTTGCCCTAATAAATTTAGAAGAACCCCGATTTTAACTTCTCTGGGACATTTTTGGAGATGAACGCCGTTTCTAAAGATGAAAAGAAATAGCACCAACCTTCCGGTATAGTCGGAATTTTGATTGTTAAAATTCGTATACTTTTAACGACACAGTCCAGAGATTCTATGCTTTCGTTGTTCTTATATTTACTGGAATTTTGCTTTTTGGATTCTGCGAATAACTTAGAGAGCTCTAGTTCCGTTTTTGCTCGCTCTATTTTTACATTTTCAAGATAAAGTAATCTGATCACATCACTTTTCTTTTCCTCAATAATATTATTTGCTATACCTTCAACTGATGTAGGATCATTTTTATGACTGTCACTGTTTTTAATTATATTAGTTAAATATAATATTGTTTCCTCTTTAGAAACATCTAAACATATCAGTAATATCAATAATCACCAATAATCGAAACGGAATAAAATATTGTAACCATAACTAAAAAATTTTTTTTTTGAAATAACACATTTTGGGATGATTCTTTCGAAAGAGAATCGTAATGGATTAAATTCACTGACAACTGGCGCCACGTCAAGATCTCGTGATATCTACACAAACAATTCGGCATATTCTGCGTTAACCTAGGATATCCCTATATTCTAGCTGTATACATCTTATACATCCTTTTTATTTCGATTAGTATATTTATTATTATCATATTTCTTACATTATTCAACGGCAGGAATATATTCCATTATAGCGGAGCAAGAAATAATTAAAATTTCGGATGTAGACAGAAAATTGCCAAGCAGTATGATTTATTGACATGTTTGGTTGTAAACTCCTAAGGTTGCAGTCCTAAAGAAACAGCACTTCATCATTTTAGTGAAATATCGCTTTCCTGTTAACGTTACTGATTTCGTATTTTTTTTTTTTTTTTAAATACCTATTTTGTTGTCTTTCAAAATGTCGTTAATAATTTTCAGTTTACCAAACAGCGAAATGGATGCTGGTTTTACACATTTCGCGGAGAACCATAAGTACAATTTTGTAGATCCGTCAACGGGAGTTCACACGCAAAATGTTAAAATAATGTGGGGTTCCGCTATATGGCGTAGCAAGAAACGGCACGGCTCGGCATAATATGGAATCGTATCTGGTAGAATTTATGAGGAGGAAATATGTAGCGGAAAAAAAAAATGCTTTCCATAATATAGTGAACGCAATTTCGGAAATATGGCCTTTTATGTTGATTGATGTTCTAAAAGTTATGTAAATATTAATATTAAACATTAAATTTTTATAGTACTTATTGGGATGAGATTTATCACTAAACATATAAAAGATTATTAAATAAAAATATTATTTAAAAAAGGTTTTATATTATTTATTGGTGTGTTATTTGTTTTCCTACATTTTAATTTCGCGCTCTACTTACTTGGCTTTTATGACAGAAAGAAAAGCAAAACGTTAAAAAGTTTCAGGGAGTTTGAATCAATAGAAAGAATGGGAAATATTCTTCAGGGCAACAATTTGGTTTCGTGTAAATAACAAAAAAGTATAGTTTGAAAATGACGCACGACTGATACACGTTAAATCTGTCGGGGATCAAAGTCCTCCAATTGATGTGGTGTGGAAGTTAGGAGAGGGGGGCAGCTCAGGTGTCGTCCTCGTCACTTGATCGTGGTTCAAAATTACGAGGTCCGTCGCCAATAGCCCTCGTGTTGCTTCTAGTGCGACGTTAATAAAAAAAACTAAAACTAACTGGATATTTTCATTTTTACATTGTATTTTCATTTTAAAGTAATTTGTGACTAATATATTTAAAATTACTAAGATTTTGAGAAAAGAAAATTATAGAACGTTATTTTATTTATTTATTTTGTTTGTTGGGGGAGGGGGAGGGCTTCTGGTCCAATTATCAAAATGAAGTCATAAGATGAGTGACAAAAAATAACTTCATTCTAAATTAAATGAAACGAGAGAATATCATTATTATTTAGCCTCTGCAAGACTCGATTTTTAGGAGATCAAAAAATTCTAAAGGGAATGGGTAAATTAGTTTAAAATATACAGGATGTGATTTTTGAAAACTGCACAATATATAAAATGTTTTATAACGCATCAATGAAGGAAAATGCACATTTCGAAACTTTATATTTACTCCGAAACGGGAGAGGCATAGAAACTATTGAGATTTCGCCAAAGTACAATAACTCAAGACCAAACGCAACACTAAAATATAAAAATTTAATGGATCTGTTACATCTGAACGCAAAAACTCATACCATAATTATTTTAAATATCTACCGCATACGCAAATCGAAGATGGATTAATTATAAATTTCAAAACATGAATTTGAATGCAACAACAACTTAGTAGTGAATAAATAGTTTTTTTTTTTTTTTTTTAAATTTTATAACGTAGAATTTTTTTTTTTTTTTTTTTTTTAAATTTTATAACGTAGAATTGTACTTTTTTTTTTATTTATTTCAATATAAATTAATTTTTTCCTTGCACTTACGCTTTTTTGATAAGTAGAAACATTATTTCATTAATTCTGAAAGTGGCTTTTGTCCATTAGTTGCCATCAAAATTGAATTGCTTTTTAAGCAATATTTATTATATTAACTGGGTTGTGTGTAGTAAATGATATACCCTTAGGAACAAAAAAAAATACTACCATATTATTAATTACTAATATGTTTAAATGAATTAAAACGCAAACCCTTAAATACCTCACTTTTAAAATAAATGGACTTAAGCCACTGTCAATATAAACGTCTATGTATCTCCGATTGGCAAGTTAACGTCGCTCTGTGTTAATTTAATTCATCTACATTTTTTAAAATTCTTCACATTTTAGCATAGAATTAATGCATAATTAAAATGCGCACATAAAAAATTTCACCCGAACTAAAGAGTGAAATATTAATAATTTTTCCTTGCTTTTTTTATTTTTACTGTCAAGCATTTCGCTCATGACATAGTTAAATTACATTTTAAAATTGTTGAAATAATAATAATGATATTAATAACATTAAGATAGCAAGCTCTATTTAATTTTGTATCAAACGTTTGGAAAACGTAATCGGATGATATTTAAGAATTCTTTATCAAAACTTTTTATTTTGAATCAACAGTGATGGGGGTGATGATCAACTACGTTTGTCATTACACAAAAAATAATAAATTTTATCAATTGATTTTATAACAATTTTGTTTCTAATTGCACATGCGTGCTGATAACATTCGTAAGCGCAAACGCATATAGTATAGCTGAAAGCATTTAACACGGAAGCATGGTTGCCGCATGTTTCACATTTCATCCCCCTTTCCATTGGCTTAGCTGAGTCATTCATTCACGTTTTCCACGCCTTAAGGCGGGTACAAAGTATTATGTCAGGATTTGGCACGTTTTAGGGTCTCCCCGTGTTATGTCACAGAATAGGACCTGAAATTGGAGCAGTTTCCGATAAAAAAAAAATTCTGGGACATTAATTTATTTTCTTATTTTGCTATCCTTTACACAACAGCAATTTTGCAAAACGACTTCTTTCTATCCAAATAAATCCATTTTTAAATTCCTACCATTAGCTCTCACTCTCCCTATATATATCTTGTTCAAATTTTCAATCGTTAATTAAATACTTTTTATTCATCCACTCAAGTTCAAATACATTTTTTTTTTAAAACTTGTAGCAGATCACACTTGATGTTAATACAGTTTTTTCAAATATTAATTCATTTAATTAAATTTAATTGGTGAAAATGCAGATTAGGCCAACCATTTGGCGCGATTTCAAAAATTGCTAAACTTAGCGATTTTTTTGGCTGAACGTTAAGTCTGCGAAGAGAACCTGGGTAGCCACATATGGCAAAATACCGCCAAATAATTCCTGTCTCCAAGGGTGGTTGGTCTTAACTGCATTTAAACCATTTAATTTACCGGATGAATTAATTAATTTTAGTTTTATATGGGAGAAAAAAATTTGCCACTTAATATTGTGATTTTATCAGATGTATATACATATTTATATTAATTGTAATTATTTAATAAAAAGTAATTAAAATAAAAATTTTCTTTGTTGACCTAAGTAGGAATTGACTTAATTTTTTTTTCATATTGCTTGTTTCTGGGGTAAATTGTGTTCCATATTTCGTCTCCTATGCCGTAATGGTAAATAATCTTCAAAGATTACGTATTCATGAGAAAAATGATGTATTTTTTTAATGTTCCTATAAATTTTAAGAACACCGCATCATAAACGGAAGAATGGATTACAACACCTCAAAATTCTACGAAAAATGGAACCATTTTTTTGCCTAGAAATATGTTCGAAGTTTCGATCAGATAATTTGACACAACTTCATGGTAAACAGGAGCCTCAAAATATGTATTTGATTCATAAAATAAACAAATTGTTTGAAATTGTACATTTCCAATTATTAATTTTTCGGTAGATTTATTAGACTGAAAATCATAGCCCATCTTTCGAAAATGCTGAAAACCTTAAGCAAGTTTAATTTATTCATATGTAAAAAATAAAATACGTGGAACCTCTCTCTCATAGCCGAAACAAAAGTAAAATAACACCAAATGTTTTGATTTCTATCATTCTCTTGATATTTCTCCCTAGAATTGTGACTTTTGAAAATCAGAAAATAGAGGCTCAGCATTTCTGAACATTCAAGGAAATCATCATAAATAAGAGACAATAAACATTCGCGGAAATCAAATATATTTTAACTTGTCTGTGAGATCAATTCTTCTTAATTTAAGAATTATCAAATATCTATCGATTTAACAGATATAGGACTGCCTCTAGCCTCGGAAAAGGCATAGTAAAAAAAAAGCTTAATCAAATATTCATTCAAATATATCAATATTTTTCTAGGCCACAAGGGAGTCCTTGGACGAATCATTATGGCATTTCAACTTCTATCCTCGTTGTTGGGTGGTAGTGATAGCCTAGTGGTCATGGTCACAAACACTCGACCGGCGTTTTTCGTCGTTGATCCAATCCCTGATGCTACAAAAGACCCGTCGTGTAGTGGGGCTGATGCTCGTTAAAACTGTCGAGGTCCCAAGTCCACCCATGGCGTAGTGTGGAAGTTGGGAGAGGGATGAGCCAGTTCAATTGTCGTCCTTGTCATCTGACTGAGACTCAAAATTACGAGATCCAACGTCAATAGCTCTCGTGTTGCTTCTCATTGTGTCGTTAATAAACAATCAGAATCCCACATCACGTCGTTTTTGAAGAGAACCACTGAAGATGTTATTAATTATTGATACATATTTCCTTTTTACCTTATTGTATCTCATCCTTTACAAATCATCTGCAAATCCCTATATGTGTACTTATTACAGTTTTAATTAAAAGGTTTAAATATAAAAAAAAATATGTTTATAACTTTTTCACAAGCATTTTGAAATCATACAGTAGATTACATAGAAACTATATTCAATACATTTGAATCAAGATTAAAATAAAACTATATGATACAAGTAATTAAAATTCTGCATGGTAGCATTAATTTTTTATGAATTAAAACTTTCACATCTTCCCCTGATTTGATGGAGAATTTTTTTGTCTCTAACTTTGATACTTTTTCCATTGAATTAATCTCTTCCGGGATCCCATTTTAATTCGAATCAATACATTTATTCAAAATCAATCATCTGATTTTTCAAAATGGTATATTTTCATAAACGACACAGGAAGATAAGTAATATATGCGTACAAAGGGAAAATAAGGAAGTTTTTTTTTACAAGTGTTCGATATGACTTTCTTTAGTTACACGTATAATGTCAGTTCTATATGTAAATTCCTGTCAAACACGTTGTAAAGTCTCAGGGGTATTGATTGAATAGCAGCAGAAATCCGTTAAGTTCAAATAAATTTGTGAGTGATAGTGGCGCATACACTTTCTCTTTTGCAAACTCCCAAAGGAAGAAATCACATGGGTTTCGATCAGTTGGCCAACTGTGTAACATCAAGTCACTGGTCCACTACGACTGATCCAACAGCGAGGTAGGTCTGTGAAAGCTTCTAAAGTAGCTTTCGTGAAATAGTTTCATGAAAAACATACGAGGGCCATCTATTGTTCCCAATATAAAATTTTCACATTTTTCCTTTGTGTTTACAGCGGCTCTCTTCAACAACAACATCAAAGTTAAAGCGCCTCAACAACTAAAACAAGAGAGACGTCTCTTTTAGCCTAGTTGGTAGACACGCAGTAAAAAGCGAACGGTCAACTTTTCTTCGGACCCCTGGACCAGGATTCAAAACAGCCGCTGGTCCTCCAAGGTCAACAACTTTCTCCCTCCCTCCACAGATTGAAAAACATGCAGCTGCCAAATATTGTATAATTTATTTTTGAAATTGAGTGATTTATTTTGAATAACCCTGTATAAGTAAAAATTAAAATATTTTTGAGAACTGCGAAGTATTTCAAAAGTGAAACCAAAACATTTTATATATGAAGTATTTTGTCTCAAATATTAACGGTTTAATATTCGATGAATAAAATACATGGTAAATAAAACACAGTTATTTTCTGTGATTATACTGTTGTAAAAATGAAACTTGTAACATTAATTATTATAAAGATATTATATTAGCCTTATTATAAAGATATTTCCACGTTTGCTTGTAAATTTTGCACGTCCAATTTTTTCTAACCAACAAAAAAAAAAAAAAAAAAAAAAATTAAATCTTAACAGTAAATAGATGTTCTTTTCTAAAAAAATGTTTTTGTTATACTTTCAAGAAATGCGACGGGACTCCATTTCAACAGATCTTAAGATAAGCTCTCAACATCCTTTACTTTATTCTGCTAAGCATTGTTCTTTTCAGCTACCACATATTAGCGCCATTTACAAAACCACGCCAAGCGTTTCTCTTGGCGCTGTTTTGTAAATCCGTTAAAAGGTTACTAATCTAGAGGGTAGAAGGTCTTTTGACACGTGTTGACACAAGGATTCTCTGCAATCGAGGTTTTCTCTATAAAGCTTTATAATTTCGAAATGCATTTTCGTTTTAAATGAAATGTTTATTTCGGGGGGAAAGAAAAAAAAGATAAGGAGACAAAATATTACATCGCTTTATGAACGGGTAGGGCGGGGGGAGAAAAGAAAATCAATAATTGTTCCAAGCAAAGCTTTCCAATGAACAGATTTAGTCACCAAAGATGTTACCTTTATTTTTCTTCTTTAAATAATTATTAAATCAAATATTCGAATAAAAGCATGAGGATAGTTTTTCTTTTTTAGAATTAAAGCAAAATGATAAAATATTGATGTATACAATAATTTTCTCTTCATGTATTTAAATTTAGAGCAAACAATAAATTATTAATTTTAACATTTTTAAAACTCTATGTAATTATTGTCGCTGTAAAATGAAAACAAGTCACGAGTATTTCACACTTTAATATGAAAAGTGATCGGGGCGACTAATTTATACATTATACCTAAAACAATAGCCCCTTTGATGCCTAATTATATCGCTTTAAGACATAAAGAAAATATTAGATCACTTTATGAACATAAAAAAAAAAAAAAATATCGCTGTAGGATATACACGTAATATAATTTATTTTATTTTATTTACTTATTTTTGTTATTATTAAATATGAAGATTGGGAGGTCACACATTGTTTTTACAACGGGATTTTGTGTAATTTTTCTTGAAAAACTTTTGGGTGAATGAAATCAATGATTGCAGAATATGGAGAAGAAAGAATCCGTTCCAAAAGGTCACTATGCGGTGCGGGTGTACGGCAGCATTTATCGTTGGCTCTCTCTTTTTCGAGATTGGTAGTTTGGATCCTGTACAGTCAAAGGGATTTGTTTTATGTCTCTTTTGCGCAACCAGCTCATCCCAGCACTGCAATAACATGAATGTCTAGATTGCACAAATTTTATGCAAGAGGGCGTTCCTCTGCACATTTCAAATCCAGTGAAGCAGCTGCTTAACCTCCCATCCTTACTTAAATAGTATGCACTGATTGTTATTAGAAAAATTTTAGAATGGAGAGTTAAAGATGGTCTTATTTCATGTTAAGAATATTGCAAAACATCCTCATGTCTCTCTGTTCCATAACCATTTATTCCTGACTGGAGTACAATGCATTTTGAATGTGATTTCATATTAAACAAGATTTTTAGAATACTTGAAGATTTGGGCCTTGAAATAAAATAGGCATTATTTTATCCATTTAAAAATAAAATGCAATGTATTCTTTAAATGCATTTGATATAAATAATAGTTTTATTTTCAAAGAAATGTTTCCTCATGTTCCAATTAATTTGAAGCTGTCAAAATAATTAGTTTGGTATAACATTTTGTGTATGAATTAATAATTATTTATTAATTTTTTTTCTTCTAACTTTTGAACAGAACAATACATTGGGCCTTGTTGCATATACAGTTACTGCATCTTCTAGTAATCAGATTCCTGGTCACATTTATTTGGAATGTAACTGTAATCTGACAAAAGCGATAATTTTAGATTGCATCATAACATCTGATTATAAGGCAAGTAAGTAGTTCTAAAAATTTTTGTGGAAATGAAAACTGTTACTGATTTCTTGATCTTGTTGAATATTATTCGGCTGAATTACACTGATACTAAAATAAAGAAGACAGATTAACTAGTTGGAGATTAATATGTACACTTTCAGTCAAAAGCACATATGAAGGATTCACTTAATATTTGGAAAGCTATTCTGAGAAAAAAAAAAGAACATTTTCTCATAATGGATACATTGAAAAAGCTTAAAGAAGCACAACTTTTAATTTTAAAAATCTACGTACTGTATAGAAACTTTAATTAAATGTGACTAAGTTTTATGCTTGTCGTTAAATGAGAAACATTAATCTATAAAGGGAATGACTCAGCAAGAAGGGGCCGCGGTAGCCTAGTGGTCAAGGTCATGGACTAGTGGCCGGCGGATTTCGTTCGGACAGATTCGATCCTTGGCCGCCAAAGTCCCGCCGTTTAGCCGGAGCTGATGCACGTTAAATCTGTTCGGGGCCCAAAGTTCTCCCATTGGCGTAGTGTGGAAGTTAGGAAAGGGGGGTGCCAGCTCAGGTGTCGTCCTCGTCACTTGACCGTGGTTCAAAATTACGAGGTCCGTCGCCAATAGCCCCGTGTTGCTTCTAGTACGACATTAATAAAAACTAAACTAAGAAGGTCATGAGAGAAATTATGATTGAGTCGTGGAACCAAGAATACATCAGTTCAAATAAAGGGAGCTTAACCAAGAGATTTCCCCCTTCCATTAAAATGAGATTGTCATGCCATCATTTTTTTACCAATTATAAAATGACCCAATTCCGCTATGGTCATGGAAATTTTAAAAGTTATCTAAACAGATTTAATTCCTATCCAGGGATTTCCTGTGATTGCAGCGTTAATGGAGAGGAAAATGCTGAACATGTGCTTCTTCTAAGTTCTAAAGAAAGACCCTAAAACTGGTACTTAAAAACATCAATATTAGCCTCCAGATTTTTTTTTTTTACCAGCTTGTTTCCAAGAGAAGTGCCTTTGACTATTTTTGCAAATTCATTGTAAATAATCGTAATCTTTCCTAACTTTTAAATTTTTTTTTTTTTTTTCTGTTTTCATTTTTTATAATGTGTGTCACACTACTGTAAGTCTCGTTCGATATTTTGTAGTGTACGGGGATTTATTGGTGTTTTCAATAACAAAAAATTTCTAACAAATTGGTAATCTGGTTCTGACCGTCGGATAAGTATTCATGCGATTGCTGAGATTGTGCAAATTGACAAATAATCCATATGGCAAATTTTACATAACAATTTTAACATGTAAAAAGTATGTGTCCAATAGGTGCCTAAAATTCTCATGTTTGAACAAGAAGCTCGCAAAAATGTTTGTACTGACACTTTGAATGTCACTGAAAATGATCCAAACATATTGGAAAATATAATAACGTGTGACGAATCGTGATTTTTTTTACTTACGATCCTGAAATGAAGCGTCAATGTATGCACTGGAAGAGCTCATCTTCACAGAGAGCAAAAAAAAGTTCGAATGAGGGAATCAGAATTCAAAGCACTGATGATTTTTTTCCCGATATATTTATTGGAGTGTGTACCTTCACTGGGTTACTTAAGGTCAAATTATTAATCAACATTACTACCTTCACATTCTTGCTGAACTCCGTGAAAGAATAAGGAAAAAACGACCCGACTCTAAAAGTCAATAGCCTATGTAAAGACACACCAGTCAGTTCCAGCTCAACTATTTATTTATCAATTATTGTAATATAATGTCTAAGGAGTTTTCGCTATCTCTGGGGGCCTTTGGATTAACCCATCTAATCAAATATTATTAAAATAATACGCTCTTACTAAAAACTTTCCAGTCGAGGTTACTTTGATTTATCAAATCCTCTGCGACAACAACTCTTGATATTATCGATCTCTTGCTAGGAATACACTCAGAGTAGCCACACTCGTCCTCTATCCTCTAAATTTCCCTTTACTTATATACTGTCATATTTAAAACAATTCACTTTATTTCCCCCTGTATCTAATTAACATAATCACGTTTCATTTTGGTTTGGAAGAAATTATTTCCAGCAGTCAATCTCAATTCAAGTCCCCAAGGTTAGTGAAGAGAAAATCGCGAATAGCCCAACGTCACATAAAAATATATAAAAAGACAAAGATATGATGAGGCTGTTGTAATATTTAAAGCATTCAGTGGAGTACAAGCCAGTGTAAAAGAAAAATTCCAATCAGCACTAAATGTACATTGTGGTTCTCATTCTTTAAATTTGGGTATTTCAGACAAATACTAAATTTAAGATATTCATAATTCCGTCGGAGTCATTGAAGAACGTTATTTTTCACGAATACTCATAAAAGAACTAGTGTTTTGTAGGATAATATATTAGAACAGTGTTCTTCCATGAAAGAGAAGCATATAATAAAAAGTATCTCTTACGCGT
Organism: Nephila pilipes; assembly: GCA_019974015.1. Classification (NCBI taxonomy): domain Eukaryota; kingdom Metazoa; phylum Arthropoda; class Arachnida; order Araneae; family Nephilidae; genus Nephila; species Nephila pilipes. The sequence continues at coordinate 107,929 of BMAW01111195.1, forward strand.
TGATAGAGTGACCTTGGTCTATTATGGTGATAGTTGGAATTGCTCCATTCTTTGATTTATGCTCTTGAATAAAAAAAGAATTAGTATGATAAGGATTATTCTGTGGGGCCAATATTCTTTTAAATTAATTGAGAAGTTCCAATTTTATCATTATTTATTTTCGATGGAAAAAATAATTCTCATACGTTGTCCATATCTAGGATTTTGAAATCTGAGGCGGTGGTCTTGATTGTTGCAGTTAATTTATGCGCCGATATCCTAAATGAACTTGAAATGATTCGCAGTTAATGAAATACGGTTTTCAATTCTACTTTCATAATATTGAGAAATAATAGACGAGAACTATAGAATTCTTTTTTCATGGCTAGAAAAAAAAAAAAAAAAAAAAAAACCTAATCCTTCTAATATTGCAGCAAGTCATCAGAATCTTGTTTTAGGATAACAATTTTTAATCAGTTTTTGGATGCCATAATTTTACATCTTAAAAAAAGATTGACAAAACACAAATCAATTATGAGCTCATAATAATCATACTGGAGAATGACTTCGTATCTATTGATTAAAAATAAATCGGAAATACTGAAAGAAACATAATCTTCAGATTTATCAGATTGTAATATTGGTATTTTGACTGCAGAATTTCAGCAGTGGAAAAAAATTATTGGCATAATAGACTGGAGTAATTGATATAAAAGCTTTACGAGAGTGTAACGCAGAAATTTTCCAGAATATCCAAAATCTTTTAAAAATTTTAGTCACTTTGACTGTTTTAACGTGTACTGTAACATACATGCTGAAAGATAGTTTTCAATTATGAAATACTGTTATTGCATTTATAAATAGTACATATGAAATGGATTTAAATGAACTCCGTTGTACACATATAAAATATATTTGTGAGTGAAGAAGCTTTATTTTATTTTGCAAAAACGAAAACGGAGAATAAATATAACTTTGTAAAAACTGGCATGCATAGAATATTTCATTTTATTATACTTGCACTTTTTAACTATATTTCAAACTGCCTCCGTTTTTCCAATCATTAAATGATTCTTATAAATTGTTCAATGATAATGGATTCCACCAATTCTGGTAAGTAAGAATTTTTGCTCGTATATTTCTTTTCTTATTTTTCTTAAATGATCTTTATTTTATAATTTTTATAACTTGATAAAAATTATATCAATGAACAGTTTTAAATAGGAGAAATAAGACTGATATAGCATATTCTTTAGTTTTTACTAAGTGGTAATTCTAAACTAAAGAAATCGCTTCTTACATGGTAATGACGATATGTATCTCATCTCTTCAAAAATTAATTTCTGAAGTACGCCACTGACAGAGCATCATCCTTTTCTTACGAGACTTTTTAAATTTTATTCATAAAATGTCGCAAGCATGAAAGAAAACCTTACCAAAAAAAAAAAAAAAAAAAACGTATCATAACTCACAAGTAAGTATGCGTGCACTGTGTTTGTGAAAAATGAAAACTCGGCGACAGGTGTTGAAGCAGCTGAAAGAAAACACATGTCGCCAGATGTCAAAAATCAACATTCCAGGACTCCCTTACTCTTCATTACCCTCACAGCATAATGGAACAATCTCTCAGAAGAAAGAAATTTGAAATAAAGGAATTGAAACTGCAACCATGTTCAGAGGCAGGCGTTATAGGTTAATCTATCCATAAACTAAGTTTGAATTATGCTAACTCCCCTAAATTTTCTATGTGAATTCTTCCTCCAAATTTAATAAAAGTCAAGAGAAATAAAAATAATTTATCAAAATTTAGAGGTTTTAGAAATGAATTTGCATGCCTAAGTATCGAAATGACATTCCCGGCATTCCTGGTGTTAAGGCGACAACTCCCCCCCCCCTCCCTACAATATCATTTTGGAACTGCATTGTCATCAAAGTTTTTGTCTCACTTACAAAAAAGTTTATTTTTAGACTGACTATACCTTATTAAGACAGACCAAACCTTCTTTTTACAGAAGAGTGCGGATATTAATTGACGGCTATGGATTAAATAGCTCGGTTTTGTTTTGTTTTGTTAACGTTGCACTATAAGCAACATGAGGGTTATTGGTGACGAACCTTGTAATTTTGAACCACGGTCAAGTGACGAGGACGACACCTGAGCTGGCACCACCTCTCCTAACATCCACACCATATCGAATAGTAGGACTTTGGGCCTCGACAGATTTAACAGGCATCAGCCCCGTATACACGGCGTGTCAAAAGTGGCATAAAGGCCAGAACCCGCAAGTCGACGAAATCCACCGGCCGCGAGGATTATATAGCATCTCTATTATGAAAGCAAACGTGGGTTCTTCACCCTAGTACGAACAGAGTTTTAATTTTAAAAACCCTGTATAAAATTTTAAAAAATAGGACTTGCCGCAATATATTTACTTTCAATTTTTAATTTTAATGACTCTGCAGAGCAATACCCTGATTTTATTCACATTTACATTGACAGTTCAAAATCAACAAATCATGATGGTGCCTCATTTGTAATAGATAATTCACTTCACAGTTTTCAACTTCACCTTTCATATTTGGTTTTTACTACTGAGATTGCTGTCATTAATAAGGCTTTAGAAAGTGTTTCAAGTCGACACAATGAACATTTGATTTTATTTACAGATTCCATGAGTATACTGGAATCTTTAAGTCACCCAAATCATATATCTCATCCATTAATCTCATTGACACAATTAAAAAAAAAATCATTACTTAAAGTCTGACCCCATTCAAGTTGATATTTTGTTGGATACCTTCCCACGTGGTATCAAGGGCCACGAGACAGTTGTCAGTGCAGCTAAATCTACGTTCGATGCAATCTCTCCCACCATTCCATATTACGATTTTGTGAAATTATATTCATTATATCGGCTGTCCGTGTCCTATGGAAAGCAGGACTCATGGAAACTGACAATAAACAATAAATTGAAACATATGAAACCCATAATTTCCAACTGGTGTTCATTTTCATGTAGAAAACAGGACGTTCTTTTAACTCTTCTATGAATCGGACACACGAAACTGACACAAAAAAAATTCTTGCTAGGTAAGTGCTCCTCTATGAGTAACCATTACTTTATTCATTAAGAAGTTTTTAAATAAATTTTATCAAAATAAACAAAAACTTGCGTATGGTTTTTTAACATTGAAGAACAATATTTTAAAAGGTTATGGATTTCAAAGAAACTTTGACTCTCAAGGAACATTTTGAACCAAAAAAAAAAAAAAAATCATATAAAAACGAATGCAATATAAACGACGACCCATTACTTAAAAAAATAGACTATCGAGGGGAAAAAATCGTCTATAGTAAGTAATTTTTGTTAAAAAAAAGATAATTGCTTACTTAATTTTTAGCAAATTTTTTCTTTCTTTTTTTATTATAAATTTGTTATTTTTTACCCCTTACGTAGCAATGCTTCCCTTAATTTTATGTCACTTTCTGTCCAACGGAATAAAAAAAAAAGAATAAGAATCATTCGTTTGAGAAAATAATTGTATCATTATTAAAACATATTCCCCCCCCCCCTTTTTTTTTTTTTTTTACCAGCTTTGCTATTATGGCCGTTATAAACTTGATTGGTAGAGAAGTGGACCAATGGATTGCGAGTTAGAGATCATTTCTACTACATACCACCTGGCAATATAAAAGGCACTGCTCATCTTTAAGCTTTTGTGTTTTGCTCCTCCAAGTAAGCGTTTCTTCAAGAAATCTGTAAGCTGTTTGTAAGTATCATTCGATATTTTTCATTACATTTACTTAATATCGTTTATTATTTTTATCATATTTAGCACAATAATTAGTTTCATTTAAGTATATATGGGCGTAACTTCTTAGATAAGTTCTCGGAAAGTATTTGTTCTTAATTCGAACTCAGTATGCAGGCAGATATCCTCATATTCATACTCTCGAAAATTCTTTATTTATATACATTACTCTCTCTATAATCCGACACTTCACCTTTTCGACCCTGCCAATAATCGGAGATTTTATACAGGCAAACAAATTACTACTGCAAGTTTTATGTGCTTTCGAATTTCAATGAAACAATGTAGGCAATTAATACAAAATAATATGTTTTTTTGCAGTTTAGTTATTTCAGGTGTCTAACAATTTGCATGTACTGTATTAAATTTTGAACAATAATATAATGCTTTTGTTGTTTGAATGCGTTATTATTAGTGATTTTCCAGTAATAGGGCGTTTCCGGTAATCCGGCGGTGCTTTGGTCCGACATCATTCGGATTACCGAGAGAGTACTTTAATTATTTCTGTCTAATGTCTTATATTATTTATCAGTCTAATTCCTTTTATTATTTATTCTATTAAATGTATTAATATCTTAATTAAAATTGTAAAGGACTCTAAAACTTCCCCGAATTGATTTATGTGTTTGTGAGGTATTATTTCTACCATTGTTTTCTCATAACAAAACGATAGAAATGAGCATTTTATTTTAAAACTTATCTCATTCTCTCTCCTTCCTTCTTTTAATTACTAAACATAAGTTACTTGAAGAAAAATAATGAAGGAATAAGAAAAAGTTATTGTATTAAATGTTAAAAAGCTCATTTATATTTACTTGATTATTGTGAATACGAAAATAAGTATATATATATATATATATATATACTTATTTTCTTCATAACACCAATTTCGATGAGAATTGAGAAGTTTTATTTATAATTACTCCAAAATTTTATTTCTTGTTGGGTAACTTATAGAATTTTAAACGTTCGTAAAAGTATGTATCTTTCTTAAACACCCTTTTTTCACATTTTATATCCATCCCAATATATTCTTATATTTCAAGAATTAAGTTTCTTATTGTTAAGTCATTTGTCTTAAAGATTCTGCAGTCCTCTAAATAACTGATTATCTTAGAGAAAAGAAATACATTATACAGTCTAAATATGAGATAAAAGAAATTTACCATCAAATAATAACATCTGAGAGGGTAAATAATTATAATAAAAATGGTTGAAAAATGTATGTAATATTAATACGACTTTAGTTCCAAGTTAATATTTATGACTATATGTACAGTAATTATATATTTTTAAATTTAAGCAATTCAAGATTGTATGTGCCAAATATTAAATTGAAAATTTTAAAATTATAAGACATTTCTTTCTTTTTATATGAAAACGATTTCAGTTTTGTAATATATTCTGATGCATGCAAATGGTTATCTTAACAACCTAAATTTTACATTGGAGTCATAAACCTAAAAGAAATATTTAAAATTCATTTTAACAATTTTTATTTTCTTTTTTTAATTATCCTTTTTAAACCACAAATAATTCTATGTCGTATCTTTTTTTATTTTTATTTTTCATGAATATCTATTAACAAAGATTTATCTGATTCAAATGAATAGAAGTAATAACGAAACATACTTTTATTTTTTCTGAAAATGCCAAAACTGTGAAACTGTCAGAATTCCAACAGTGGTACGAGTTGATATGAATTCTCAGTCAATACTATCAATCATTTTTGTGTTCGCGACATCCGGCCGTTGAGTAAATGCATTTTTATTTTTGCAAACAATGAATTAAAAATAGCAAATTATAACTGAAATAGGGTATCTTTATGTTTCTAATGTAGAGAATAATACTCTGAATAACATAAAAAATAAACTGGAGTGAATTTAATTCGCTTTATATGAGAATACGAATATTACTGTCTGTACATGTAAAACGAATGGAAAGAGAGAACTTTTTAATAATTTTAATTTCATAATGTATCAAATTAAAAACTTCCTAAGGGCATGTTCGAAAAGTATTTATAATCAAATCTTTATTTAAAAAAAAATAAAAAACTTGAATATGAAACTTCTCTTTATATTAATTACACAACATGCTTCAATTGAAAATTGTCAGTTTTGAAGCATTATGAACTAAGAAAAACAATTATTAGTTTCGGATTTGAAATCTCATATATTTTAAGGCTTCCCAATAGCTACTTACTATTACTTTTTTGTGTATATCAAAATCGATCTTTTTTTTTTTTTTTTTTTTTTGTACATACTTTAAAAAATGCCTTATCCTTAATAATTTTTACAGTTCTCATCGAGCGAAATTAGTATTAATGTTACTAGCTGAAAAGAAGCATAATTATTATGTTAAATAATTTATTAACATATTCAATTAACTTGTATATATATAAAACAAGTTTTCTTCTCATTATCAATCTCAACTTTTTTTTCCTTCTCGCGTATCTGATTCTTCTTCTAGTAATTAGTTTAAATTTCACGTTTCATTTAATATTGCTTGACAGTTTTTAAGTATTAAGTTTAATGGGTTCACTAATGTTTCATGTTGTTGAGAATGTTATCTTAAGCATTTGTTGATAAAAATTTTCTACTCGACAGTTTTCGAAGCTTTTTGCAACAAACGAAAGGTTTTTGTCTTCCAATTTTAAAAGCATAAAAAATTGTGAAAAGTAATTTTGTAATGAAAAATAAGAATTATTAAGTACAAAGAAGTGAAAAATTTGAATTATGACATGCTAACATTTTTACATAATTTAGATTCTTCATATTAGGAAACACTTATTCCTCCGAAGTTTCAGGAAATTTCTTCTAATAGTTCAGGAAATATTCAAAGTCAAAATTTATGATCATAAGTATGTACTATAGCTATTGTATGATATTTTTTGTGTAATATCAATCGATGAGTATACAAAATCTCATTAAAGTCTATCCGTTACTTCGGGAGATAATAAACTAAAAGTGAAAATTCTTTTTAATCTTAAATTATTTTAGTCCAATATATGACCACATACACAGCAAAATACCGTAAATTTTTAGCAAATAGTTTGAAAATTCCCATTTTTTTTTTTTTTTTTTTTTTTTCATTTGAATTAATTTAATATTTAGTCTCTGTTAACTGTTCGACACCCTTGGATTATTTTCATTTTTGTGAGAATTATACCCGCTAGAATGCATAGGAAGTCAGGTGTGTATTTGACTTCGTTATCCCTGTAACGCATACTTATATATCCATAGCACTTACGAAAAGTCCATTAGAAATTTATCGCACTTTTTGCAGCCTACAATAGTCTATTTTTTTCCGAAATAAACTAATTTTCTAGGGATAGATGCTTTCAATTCTAGTAAGAGTTTTACAATGGGTGAGAGTGATCTCTTCTTGCGGTAAAAAATATTTGATGAGCCCACTGCAGCTAGAAGAAGAAAAAAAAAATTGTACTTTGGAAACTTTTAAAAAATATTTTTTTTAATAGTCCGTTGTCCTTAAAAATGTTTAATATTTTTTACGAAGTTGCAATATTTCTTTCCAGGTGGTGTTGTATTCCCCTCTTACCGTAGCTAGGAAAATAAATTATGTCAGTCTTGAGAAAATGGGGAAAGACGATGAAATCTCTTTAACCGCTTAAAAATGCAAAAAGCAACATCGTCGGTCACTGCGATCTTGCTTTGTCCTTTATCACAGCGGATGTCTCTGCCGCTCGCTGAGCACTGAGAATCTAAAACGTTTAGTTCAATAAAATATTTCATCATATTAGTTTTAATACTCTTTAAATTTCATTTCATTTCAATTATTGAGATTTACAAAATTGAATCTTTATCTGAACTTGAAATTATGAATCTTTTAATTACATTAACTTAAATTCCATAGTTATGATGAGGAAGTTTATTCTTCATTTAAGAAATGAAACTACATAACTTAAGCACTCTCGTCCTTCGCTACTATGAGGGCTACATTTAAAGTGAAATCAGAAAAAATTATAAAAGAGTGGATAAAAATTTACAAAATAGGGAAATAAATCGTGATTATCCCTCATGGCTTTAGTATAAATTTTTAAAAAAGGAGAATGATAATTTTATTGTGGTACCCTTTTTACTCAATCCATCTTCACATGTACATAAATAAATTTCTTACTGTAGATGATTCAATAGTTATTTTGTCAATCTAAAATTGTTAGCCATTTTTTAAAGAATTAAAAATTAAAAAGGTGAATGCTTTTCCCTTGTCTGTAGAAGCTTTAGCAGATAATGATTTTCTTTTTAAGTGAGAAAAATGCAAAACATGCCAAAAAAAATTTAATTACGATTAATTAGTTTACATGTTTAATTTATATCTTATAAATTTTTGTTCAGGTAGTTATATAAGATTTTATTAGCTACGATTTATGTAATTTTGAAAGATTTCGGAGAAATAGTTCCTTTCACATTGACGTAAAGAGTTATAAGAATACGTAATCCCCCCCCCCTATTTATACACACAACCTTATCGTTATCCATTTCAAAGAAAAAGACTTCGAAATTACTGTTCCATGTAGAAATGTTCTCTGTTTGAAGAAATAATAATAACAGCAGTGTGTGCAGGGATAATTTCAAAACATACTGAATGCACAAATATAAAAGAACAAAAACTAGTACTCTTAAGAATTAATTTAGATTAAGAAATCTGTTACATTTTACCGTTCTTATGTGATGCTTTAAAATTTTAAATTAGTACTGAATCAATTTATTGCTCAAACGAATGCAGTAACAAACACTGATCTTATATAAAATGATTAAATATATTCTTTATTCCTTTTTTTAAATATAGGGAAAACGTGATGGAACCCCCCCAATGTCAACTCTGCTCAGTGAGTGGATTGCCATGGATGGTTATTCGTTTGAATTGTGGACACAATTTTCACCTAAGATGCATTAATAAGCCCGAACACCTCATCACCATCATATATGTCAGATGCCCCGTTTGCGGGCAACTGGCTTATAAACAACGAGTCATTTATGGTAGCAAGCCACCAAGTGAATAATTTTGGTATATATCACTCATACTTTTTTCAGTTTTGTTAATTAATGTGTGTATCTTGATATCATATTTGTTTTTTGGTACTAACATCTCACGCACACACAATGAGCAATAGACGTAATTTTGAATCAGATTCTGAGGGCGACACCTGAGCTAATATTTCACTCTCCAAATTTCCACAAAACTTCCTATGAGGATAACTAAATTGAATTGGATTCAGCTTACACTGTCAAGGATATCTTGAAAGATGACTGACGTAGTTCTCATTCTTCCGCATCACAGTCTTCGGTAGAATCAAGATCTGAGTTCAAGTTTCATAGCCTATAATTCCATTCCAAGAGTAAAATAATCTTTAAAAAATCTCATATTTAATGGATGAATAAATTATTTTCATTCCTGAGTAATTTTTAAATTTTCTTTTCTTTTTTTATCTTTATAAATTTGTTACACTCCTGGACAAGTGAAGATACAAATTTCAGTATCACATATATCAATGGAAAATCGGAGATCAAAGCCCGGCCAGGTTACAAGCTTTTACAAATACCCCCGTATGCATGTTTATGAGAATGGTCATAATTTCTATTTGGTATCAACAACATACGTTCATTAAAAGTACCAGTTTAATAAAGAGTATCAAATAAATGTTAGTTATAAAATGTTTTCTATTTGTAATTTACTAAAGGAAAACTAATATAAAAACAAAAAAAAATATTAAATAAGTGTATACAGATAAAGTTATCTTTTTCGTTCTTTTCAGAATTATAATATATATATATATATATATATATATATCCTTTTCCTTCATAAGGAAAATAAATGTAATAAATTACGAATTTTAAATATTTTTGTAAAAATTACGACCTTATGAATAATTACCACTTATCAAAAATAGATCAAATTTGGTTTGTGTATATTTTATATTGAATTTCAGCAGCTTCAAGTGCAAGGTTATTCAAAATAATTCATCCGATTTCAAAATTACATATTTTCAAAAATAAACAGCGCAGATTGATATGTAATACATGAACACAAAGATAAACTGTGGAAGTTTTATATTGTGAACAATAGGTGGCCCTTGTGTGTTCTTCGTGAAGCTATTTCTCGAAAGCGGTTTTAGAAGCTTTCATGGAGCTACCTCGCAGTTGGATGGATTGCAGTGGACCAGAAGACTCGACGTTACACAGTTTGTAAGAGATGTAGCGCCACCACTACCCATGAATTTATTTGAACTTAAACAGCGGATTTCTGCTGCTGAACATTTAATAACCACAGGCACTTCATAATGTAAGTGGCTGGAATTTACCCATCAAATTCACATTACACGTGCACCTTATGGAAATTATATCGAACACTTGTAAGATATGAAATTTTGAAATTGGATAAATCATTTTGAATAATCCTGTATAATATCGTGTTTCGTTATCATTTTGTACTGGTATATCTATATATGTAGAAAGTCCCAAATCAACATCTTGTTCTAGGTCAGGAGTCAGCCAACGTTTTTTGGAAATGGCCGTAACATTTTAAGGCTCGGCAGGTCAGGAAAGTATAAACTCGAAGATACTTACATGGACAATTATAATCATAGAGAAACAAAACTTGAATGATTTTCGATTCTTTTTTTTATAATTAGCAAGTGATATTTTACATTTTATTCATATACACTTCCAAACACTAAAAAAGAATAAAAATATTTCCATTTATTATTTAACGCACTGTAGAACTGGTTAAATTTTGTACTGTTGCAACGAATGTAATGGTTTTTTCTGAGATAATACTTCATCATTCTGGAGTTCTCATTTTCAAAAATATCTTTTCACATCGGTAAGTACCCCCAAATACAGATACAAATGTCCTTGCATATGATTTTAATTGACTGTATTTATTTGCTGAAAGATATTTATAGAAATAGGTTAGATCCATTTCTCTAAGCATTATTTTTAGCATATTATCATTTTGAAAATCAATCACTTTCAACTGAAGGTTTGACGGAAGTTTATTAAATTGTACAGCCAAATTGATTATGAAATCTGAAAATGTTTTTACCATTTGTGTATGTATCAATATTCAAAAGCTCTGTTGTAATTTTTTAAATTGTAATTTTTCATGTTAAAACTATTAACCCGCTGGCCGATTAAAAACAGACCATGGGCTTGATTTAGCCCGTGGGCTATAGTTTTCAAACCTCTGTTCTAGTTTATGAATTCTTTTAAAACCACCCGTCAATCACCCTCTTAAATAATTTGAGCCGACCTTTAGCTTCTCGAGTAAATAAATATTAACAGAAGCCAATTCCTCTTGGTATTCAAATTTAAATAATAAACACTGTATTTCTCCTTTAGTCATCTATTGTTTCCATAACCTATTGCTTCTACGTTACATCAACATTAATAGTTGAACAATGATATTCAACTGCTTTGCCACTGCACATAGGTATGTTATGAGAAGATAGTAAGCGAATGCGAAAATCTTTAGTTATTAATTAAATTGTTTCAAAACGTAATAGATGACATAAAATAAACCTTTTGAAAATTTATTATAGGAGTATACCGTTGTTATGTAAATAAATGTATGCGTCATGCTCAGAAAAATATGTATTCATAAGAAAAATTTAAATGTACATTATACTAGATTAATCGACGTTTTCTTAGTATTTATATAATTTCCGCTATTACTTAAAATATAAATTATTTTTAAGTATTCAATTTTAATTGGTATCTTTTCATTAACAATAATTATAATTTTTGGTTTGTATATTGATAAATAAATTATTAAACATTAATTTTTTAAATCAAATTTATGTAAGTTGTGCTGCTGAAATTTATGTATACTTAGTTCAGTTAAAGTATGGAATAAAAAAAGATGTTAAAGACAAGTGTAAAGAGAGAATAAAAATGCGAACGAAATTGGATTTTAATAAACTCGTTCAGCCCAGTGTCTTATGAACTCTTTAAGTGGATCTTAATGTTCTTAAGTAGTATTTCTTGTCTTCAACTGACTACTTTATTATCAGTCTATATGATAAAATACTATTGAAAAAAGATTGACAGATTTTTAACGTCTACTAAACTTCAAGGTTTCATCCTAGTCATTTTAATGTATTACACAACTTTGATCTGGCGATGGTATAAAAATTAAAAATCTAATTATTTTTGAATGTTGAAAAGCTTATAGTCGTTAATATGATAAACATTTTTCTTGTAAGTAATACACCACTGTAAATTGTTCTTTATAGAAATATACTAATTTTAATATATTTTTTTCAAAATCTTCCGAGAAAAATAAATTGTGAAAGATGTGTATGGACATAGTTTTATGAAATTATTTATTTTATATGTTCTTAATTTTCAGGATTTTTCCCCAGCCCGAAAGAGTACAGCGAAAGCAGCATGTATCTAGGACAGCTGAATGGTTGGTTTCTTCGAAACTGTTGAATTTGCTCCAAATTGACCAAAAAAAATTACATTTGTTATTCATTAGATTAGAATTCAACATGGCGAAATTAATTTTTAGGTCCATCCTCAAAAATTTTTGATTAATAAAAATTCATTCTTTTTGCTCATTCTGTTTTTAATATTCTAATGAAAAACACGAACAAGTGATCGTCTATATGCAAGCTGAAACAATTAAGAACAATTTATAAAAAAGTTCTATGCAAAGGACAGATTTAGCCACCCAAGGTGCGCTTTTTTTTTATCAGTATTATTAAATTACTCAGTTAAATAAAAGAATTAAAGTAAACGATGAAATATCAAGAAATGGACAATAGTAAACTTTTCCAATATTAAAATTAAAGGAAACAATAAAATATTAAACTGAATATATTTAAGCTAAAGGCAATTAAAATTAAAGCAAATGATACATTATTAAATTGTATATTATATCAGCTACATGTAATTAAAATTAAAGCAAATGATAAATTATTAAACTGAATATGTTTAAGCTAAATGTAATTAAAATGAAGCAAACGAAAAAAATTGAAAAGTGATCTCGTACGCTAAAAGTTATCCAACTAAAACAATTAACCTTGAGTGGCTAATAAGCATGCTTGGCAATGTATAATGTTGAGAAGTGAATAATCTAGGACGGGGCTTTTTCGGTAAAATTGACATGAAGAGTAACATAAGTGTGAAATCCCTTCAAAAGGCTGAAATAATGTTAAACTCTTCAAGAAGTTTTTTTTTGTCAGTATTTTTCTGTATAAAGTCATATAAAAAACAAAAACAAGTCGTATAAGAAACAAAATGATTTATTTAAATGGTTTACTTATTATTTTATTTTCCATTTTCTGTTATTAATAGTTTAAGATTCTTTTCTTTAAAAATTCCAAATGATCACGAATAAATAATCAAGTAAAATTAATGTTTCTACTAAATGTTTATGTAACTCTTTTTTTCCCCTATAAAATATAGAACTAATTCATGTACTTGTTTTCTTGTAACCGAGTTCATGAGAATTATTTGTATTTTCATTTCTCCCAAATTATGATGAAGAAATTAAACAATACGAGTATTTGTATTTATAAAAAAATTTATTATTATTCTTTGCTCGTTTTTATTAAACGAGGCAAGTGAGAGACTAATCCTAGTATTTTATTTCCCCGAACACGATGATATTTTAATGCTTATTGCTGAATGGAATGAAATAATTTCAATATTAGAAAACCTAACAGTTATTCAGTAATACACCCACTATCGCTGATGTACTTTAAAGCAATTAAGTTTCGGTGTCATCTCGATACGTTACGTAAAAACACGAACTCGGAATTCCACGAAATTATTTACTTCGTAAACGTGTATATTTATCTGCAGTTGTATAGAGAACATTTATAGAGCATTAAAAAATTGTGAGATTAATAAATAATGGCATAAACTTGGGGTACATTTCTATTTTATTTATAGTTACATTCAGAGACTGTTTTTGTGAGACTTATTACCCACATAAAAGATATATATATATATATATATATATATATATACTGCTGTTAAAAATTAAGAAAATTTATGATTTGGTTGATTATCTCAAGAACTACTGGACAGATTTTAATGAAATTTGGTTTGGTTGATATAATACAAAAAAGTCGCTAGGTATGAAACAGCAGTTGTAAAATAGACAAAAAATGGGTTAATAGGGGGTATGGTTCCCTTTTACATATATACAGGCCTCTCACCGTAATTTTATGCTGGAAATAAGGGAGTTTATGAGTTCCGGTGGCAATCGGTCCCACTCATTCAGCAATGCTGTTTTCAGATCTTGGATGGATCTCGGAGGGGGTTACGAATTACTGTATAGGACTCAGGCATGCTGTATAGGACTGAAGTCTGGAGATCTGACTGGTCAATCCACCGGCGAATATCCTCACTTTTCAGAAATTCGTCGACCAGATGAGCTCTATGTGGCCTCGAGTTGTCATCCATTATAAGGAAATCAGGACCAACTGCACCCCTGAAAAGGCGAACACAGGGCTCCAAGACATCATCCCTATACCTCTCAGCAGTCTAGTGCCTCTTTCAATGACATGGAGGTATGTGCTGCATATCCAGCATGATGCCTGCCCAGACCATTAAGCCTCCTCTGCCATAATGGTCAATTTTTCGGGCATTGGAGGGCAGGTAACGGGTCCCTGGTTTTCTGAGAGTACAGCGAAAATCCATGGTTAGGCTGAACCGGGACTCATCAGTGAAGAGAACGGTCGTCCATTGATCCATGCTCCAATCTCTATGATCTCTGCTCCATTTTAAGCTGACTCTCCTGTTCACAGAACTGAGCGGGACGTAAGAAACAGGTATTCTTGTGAACAGCTCTCTCTCATGAAGTTTTCTGGAAACAGTTACCCTTGAAATTCAGGTTCCTGCGGCCGCATACAACTCATGAGAGACCTATGAAGCTGTACCATCCCTGTTATGCCTCGTTATAATGGACAAATGGCGATCTTCTCTGGCTGTCGGGGCTCTTGGATGACCTTGCCCAGGCTTTCTCTCGACAGATTCAGTATCCTGAAACTGCTTCCATTCGTTGGGCACGGCTCTGAACGTTAAATCGAATTCTCTGCAAATCTGGAATTGAGACTGGCTTGCTTTTAGCCTACCCACAATTCGCTAACTTATTCTATCATCTAAACGTTGGTGGTTACTCATTTTTACCGTTTGAATTTTAATTTAAGCGATTGCTGCAAAAAATCACCAAGAAATTCGGCGAAATGTGCTAGGGAATGAAATGCGGATTGTGGCACGCTCACTTAAAAATCCTGTTTTTCGATGAGTTCAGCCCACTAATTCATATACGCTTGCGAATTCGATGTACAAGATTTACATTTTTGTTTCGAAGTAGTATTTTTACAGTTCTTTCAATTATTTTCATGAAGTTCGACAAAATATATAAATTCTCTGAATTTTGAACACCAGTGTATATGCACTTGGCAACACTGAAAATGCAACATCAAGCAAGAGTGGCCAGAAAATTACGCAAATTTAAGGGTAGAAAGAAAACATCACCGAATTATGTAAATTATGTGAAGTGTGCCGCTTTCCAGCGAACGTTGAAGAAGGTTGGATCCTTTATGCATGTAGAAACACGCACCGTTGTTCTAAGCCAGCAGCAGTGGCTGCAGTAGCTTAGTGGTCATGGCTTCGGACTCACAGCTGGCGGTTTTCGTCGAGTTCTGGTTTCGAGCCTTGATGCCACTAAAGACTCGCCGTGTAGCCGTGACTGATGCACGTTAAATCTATTGCGGTCCCGATCCTTCCGTGGTGTGGAAGTTTGGAGAGGGAGGGGTCAGCTCAGATGTCTTCCTCGTCACATGACCGAGGCTCAAAATTACGAAAGTCCGTTGTCGTCTTTAACTGTTGCTCTCTTTGTCAGCTTGTAATATCAGTATTAAGATTCAGTCCTATATTCCAAGACCAAATTTGAATTTTTATCCCTGTTCAGGTTTTATTACTTGCTTCATAATTAGTCATGGTCCCTTCATTTATTATTTATATCGCTTCCATTTGAAAAATACAAATTTATGTTCCTGTGGCTCTGTTGGAGATACTGATCATTACGTTTTCTCTTGCCCTTTTACAAAAAGTTTTCATTTAAAATGTCCTGTTGTTAAAGTGAAACCTATTTGGCTGAAGTCGTGTGTGAAAATCCTAATTTGTATTTCATTCTTATATCCTGTTTTTTACGGCTCGTAAAATTACCCAACAAATTTCATAATTACTTCAATTATTACGATAACAGCGTGGAAATCCTGCATGCTGTGCTGTTCAGTATGACCCCTAGCAACCCATTGATTCCACATTTGCATGACAGTGGTTGGATTTCGACCAGTGCGACGGGCAAAATTACCGAACGATAATCTCCCCCCTCGATAGGCAACGATCCTGCTTCTATCGAATTCCGACACTTGCTGGTAAGCATTTCTTATTCGAAGAAAAACACGATGTTCTGAACAAATTCGGACCTTACAAAGCGCTTTCCGAATGAGAAATCCACAACACACAACTTTTCATTTATGCAGTAATTCAGATGTTGTTTCTCCCTCCTGCCTTGTCTAAATGCACTGAAATACTAATCATTTGTTTATCCTGACCTATTCATCCTATCATGTGATTTTGACTTTCGTCAGATCATTCCTTCCTGGGGTTGCAGTTCAATGGCCAGTAATTTTTATTCCAATTTAATGAATAGTTCTACTTTGAACTTTGATTATTATGTGAATTTTTTCCGAACCACAAGCCATCGCTGGTAGTGATGCCCTTTTAGAAGGTTACATATATAACTATGTGGAAGGAAAGGAATCCCTAACTAATCGCATTAAGGTGAGAAGATAGTCAATGAAAAGGGAAAATTCTCTTAATTTTTAACACTAATGTGAGCTGAATTTTTGTTATTCATGAATTTGTAAATTTTCGAAAGTTGTGCTGCAAAATAAAAAAATGTGATAATTCATATTTTGATGACATTATTCCTCTTTTCAATTTTTCAATGTTTTTAGAATTTGAAAAAAAAAATTGTCTATCATTTAGAGCAAAAAGCTTCGAACGGTGATGTTGTTAAGAAAATTTTTAATCGTTAAATGTTCGAGACTCTAATTTTCCATTAGAAGACCTATTTTTTCAAATCTACAATACTTAGAAACTTTCAAGCAGAATTTAAAGAAATCCGAATTGGGTTTATTTTATGATGAAATATCATTAAAATGAAAAAAATGGTATCAATATTGAGAAAATACACTCCTATTTAGAAGGTAATTAACTTCTTTGAGAGAGAGATTTAGCTATTTAGTTTATATATTAATATTATAACTTAACTCTTATGATATTTAGAGTGATCCCAATTTTGTCGACATGCAATGAGAATTACAAAAGTTAACAATGGTGTCCTTTTTTTTTTTTTTTTTTTTTTGATGATTGAACAAATATCCTAGTAGTTTTACTCACCATGTAAAAATTCAACACCGAGTTTCACATTTTTGTATCTTTATTATCAGCTTTGGCATGATTTCGAAAGCATTACCATACCTCCACATCACGCCAGGGAGGACTTGGGACCCAGATAAATTTAATGTGAATCAACCCCGCTACACGGCGGGTCTTTAGAGTCATCAGAACTCGAACTCCCGACTTAACAGAAACAACGCTAATCGCGAGTTTGCTATCTTCACCACTAGGCAGTAGCCTAGTGGTGAAGCCTCTTCTTTATTGACATCTTTATTTATTGACATCAGCCTCTTCTTTATTGACATTTTAAATTTAAGTGAAATGTAGAAATGATGGTCTACTTCCCGAAACATGTATATCTTCTCTTATTTTACTTTATCCTTATTTTATTTTATCAAAACTTATTTTAAGAAATTTGACTAAAACAAAAAGATTCGTTTTCAAAAATCTATAATGGGAGCATCTCTGATTGGTCTTTTATTCTTTTTTCAAAAGAGAAAAATACGTTCTACAGACATGCGCTGTAAACGATTCGCTTTTCTCCGTTTTCCGCGAATCTTCAGAGCCACGAGCTTTATCATTTAGAGTTAGACTTTACGTGCAAGTAGTTGTCATTTTATAAAGCCTTTATTGTTGATTGAGTTACATTGAATAAAACAAGATGGCAAGGTAAGTGAAATAAATTTTTATTTTGTGAAATTATGACACATTATTCGTGGTCTATCGAATATCTTAAAAACGTTTCTGCTGTTAGAGATTTTATAGATGTCAAGAAAAGTTTTTTATATTCATTTTTGGAGAAACTAAAGATTAACTAAATTTGGTTTTTAAAAAAAAATTAAGATTTTTATTAATTCCCGTTTAATTTCAATCATTAAATTATTTAATATACAATGATAATTTTTTTGTCTGATGATATTTATTATTTTGTCGAACACCAAACTAATAAATGGATTTATTTAAAATGCAATTAGATTCTGTAATTCTCATAATAACTTATTTCAACAGCATTTTCATCGTCAACAGAAAGTTTTGCTCAAATATTTACTTTATGAAGTGTAGAAACAGTTTTAGGTTCAATGACACGAGTTTTCGAATTTAAATTCGGCTTGGAAACTACCTTTCTAATTTTATTTTACAAGTTAAGGAAGATTATGAGAAGAAATTGTGTAGTTTACTTCAAATGAGTTTAAGTTTTTAGTATACTTAAATATTTAATTTGACACAGCACATTTAGGATATTTCTAGAGCCGGCTTTTCTTGAAGATTATTTAGTGCGTGTCCCTCCCTTCTTTATTCACTTTCAAAAGTGCCTAAACGATGGACCAAAAATTAAAGCGTAACTATTTATGTATTGTTGGGGAAATATATTTATTTTCTTTCATAAGTATTTTTTGGTACATATTTTAAAAATATTTTACTTTGCACTACATTTAGGAAATTTCTGGAGTTAACTTTTTCCTGGAAATAATTTAGGGCACGTTTTTTTTTCTTCCTCTTTTTATGCACGTTGAAACGATCCTAAAATAATGATTCAATAATTAAAGAGTTGGCATGTTTTTATTTTTTTTTAGTTCATGGAAAATCATTTAGTTCACGGTTTTTTTTTTTTTTCTTCTTTATGCACGTTATAAAGAGTCTAAAAAACGATGAATCAACCATTAAATCGCTGGCATTTATTATGTATTATAGAGGTAATTTACTTTTTTTATTTTCTATCAGTGTTATTTTTGATATATGTAAAATATTTTACTTTATGCTATGATTAGGAAATTTCTATAATCGACTATTTCTTGAAACTTATTTAATTAACTTTTTTTTTTTATCTTTATGCATTTTCTATAGAACCTAAACGGAGAGTCAACAATTAAAACGTTGGCATTTCTTACATACTGTTGACAGAATGGCTTTGTTTTCTAGCAGAGGTATTTAGTAAAAGTTTATTAAAAGGTAACAAATATTAACCACATCAATAACAGACAGCTTTTTCTTGTTCCCATGAAGCGAAATATAACTTTTAAACAGTATAGTTAACATGAAAATGACTGTTAAAAGTAAGTAACTTAATGAAACTTAATTAGATGCATTTTCATACATGGTAGAAAAAGGGGAAAAAGCTATTTTTTTCTTCTTAAAACTGACTACTAGCAATTATACCTTTCAAATGCCTATAATTTATTTCCTTCGAATTAATTCATTTTACTTGATCAAATGAATAATTAAAGTAATTGCAAATCAGAAATATTTTGAAAGGAACATAATGTATAAATAAATACAGATAATTGCGTTTTATATTTGAGCTAGTTTCATTCGAGTTTATTCGTTTTATGTCTCACATTTTCTGTGAGAGAATTGGCGTCTAATTTAGGTATAATTTTTCCTCATTCATAGTGGTGAAATTTGTTTACTGCTCTTTCATTATATTAACTTGGTCAATTCCTTGCATATAATGGGTCATTTGATGCCAAAATTCACCAAATTGATGCAATCGTCAAAGCAACACCGACGGAAGCTGTTCAGATGGTATATGTGAAAAAAGTGACGTTGTAACTCTCTAAAAAATATTTTTATTTACAATTATAAATAAACACAAGCTCAGCATTCTAAAGCATTACGGAATGCATTAGGGTGCATATTAAAGTAACATACAAATGCTTTTTTTTTACTTTCACCAAGGCTAGTTAACAAAAACTTCACAATTTTTTTTTAAATGATTGGCTTGTTTTTTTTAAGTGCTCTTTATATGCGTCAATTAAGAACAAAAAACATGCATTTGCATATGCGTTTACGATTTATACTTTAATACATGCTATTATTAGTAGTATGGGTTGATTTCAAAATAGATGCATTTACTAGTTTCATCGCAATTATAACGACTCAATAAAGCATATTTTAGAGACTTTATTGTTTATGGTAATTGTTCAACAGTCAATTTGATAATGAGAGATAAAGGTTATTGTATAATATTATAAAAGAAAAAAATGTTAGCTGTATGGATATTGAATAATGATACATGACTTTAACATTGGAGATGAAAATTAATAATAGAACGTAAAATGAATGAGAATACAATTTTTTTGAATGTGACTTAAGAGGAAATCTTGCTACTACAATCTATTGAAAACACACAGAGAAATTTACTTATGTTCTGAAGTGAGAACATTTTTTTTGCTTGTATTAATTGAAATTTTAACGAGTTTTGTTTTAAACAGTAGAACTCGTTGGATTTTCTGAAGTTAAGAAACCTTTTTTCAGAAATGAGTCTTAAATTCCTTTCTCTCGCGCGTTTGCTTTTAAAAAGCTCCTTACTTCCAGATATACATTTTCCGTATGGTTGACTGAGCTGAAAACTAACGGTTTGATTAGAAGGATTGATTTTAGTAGTTTTAGCTAATATATATGATTTTTTTTTTCGAAGTGCGGGAGGGAGCCGACAAAGATTGATATGGGCATGCTTAACGCCTGCCTATCCGAAACTGTTTGAATTAATGTCGCACTAAAAGATGTAAGATAGTTATTGAGTTTGAGTTATTGGCAACGTACTTCGCAATTTTGAACCTTGGTTCAGTGCCGTGGCTGCCACTTGAGCTCTATCTTTTGACTTCTATGGTAAAGCCTTGAGTGCCAGGGCAGCCCCCCCCCCCCCCCGTTATTCCCGCACAGTAGTATATCAGTGTTTGAATCCGAGGTATCATTTGAAAATCGCTGACGGAGAAGCTTGAGACATTGGCCTTTTACACACACATTCGAGGTATAAGTAAAAAAGTAAACTCTAGACTTCTCTGGCTTGACTCTCGCATCCACTTCAGCATGACTTCAGGAATAATGGGATCTACTGCACATTAAGTACAGATTGATATCAAAGCTCTCTCGAGACACAATAGGAGAATCAGGAGAGGGAGTTACCATCTAGATATCGTCAGAGTGATTTGACTGAAGTGATTTGATTTGACGTGTTCATTATGCTCAAAATATCAAGATCCATCGCTAGAACCTTCAGTATTCTTGAAAGCAGATTATTGAAGAAGAATTTTTTTTTTCGTTTTAAATTAAATTATTTATTTAGTACCAAACGCGATTACTGGTTAATAAGTGAAATCCATATCAGTTAAGTATAATTTAATACATAGTTACGTTTTGAAATTATATAAAATGTATTCCATTTATGTTATAAGTTACGTAATAATAATTTATTATTACGTTATAGAAAAGTACGTGCTCATTATGTCAGAGCCCCTGGAAGAATGCCTGAAGTGTTTGGACCTAATGTTCTTTTCAAATATAAGGAGGCACCACTGTGCCGTTTTGTCTTGAAGTAAGTGAGACTTTTTTGAGTTTCTGAAACATACAATTCTATCTATTGAATAATACCTGACGATATAAGATTTTAGAAGTCAAACACAATGTTCATCATAGTTATTTCAGACTTTCTAGTGAATATCAATGTTATTTAGTCAAGATCTTAACAAGAAAATATACATAGATTTTTTAGCTTATCAACCAAAACAATAATTAATATGATGGTTATAACAACTCATATTTATATCATTGATATATATATATATATATATATATGCGTGACTTAATCGAGCGAATACTCAATTAGAATAAGATTAATCTAGTTATTTTAATTTAGTTTGGATTTTAACGCATACATCGTGGTATTGTGGTATGATATCGTATTTTTTACAACGATTGCAATATGTGTTCGAAATGACATTAGTATCATAGATAATTACTATTATTGTATAAAGTTCGTTCAAAAATGATCCATTAATAGTTCGTGCTTTTCATAAGGTTAAAAATATCAGTCGTATTCAGATTAATTTAGGTTCTGTGTTATTTTATTTTTTGTACCATCTTAGATTTGTTTCTGATGAAGTATTATTTTTCAAATGAATGCCTAGAAGAGAATTTTTTTTTAAAAAAATCATTATCAGTTTCTTCATGGAAAAAGTAAAACTTTGGATGGTTTTGTTTGGTTTTATTAACGGCGCATTAGAAGCAACACGAGGTCTATTGGCGATGAACCTCGTAATTTTGAACCTCGGTCAAATGACGAGGATGACACCTGAGCTGGCACCCCCTCTCCTAACTTCCACGACAATGAGAGGACTTTGGGCCTTGAATGATAAGCCCCGCCACTAAAGACCATGTCACTAAAAATTATGCCTGTTAATGCCCCTTCAGACCTGCCGTGTAGCCCATGCTACATGGCGGGTCTTTAGTGGCATCAAGACTCGAAACCACGACTCGATGAAAACCGACAGCAGCGAGTCTGAGGCCATGACCAATTGGCTACCGCGGCCGATAAAACTATTGAAAATATCCTTTAAGTTGCGCATCTATTTCTACCATTTAAAAAGAAAATGAAAATAAGCTGTTTCGTTTCTCTTATAGTGAAATTCTCAACATGTATGTCACAGTTCCTCAAGATAAGTGGACCACTAGGATCATGGTTCCGAAAAATGACGATGGAGTGGAACTTTTCCACTTGACTTTTCGTCTTCGTCTTACAAAGACTTATAAAGAAGCACGTTACACAGCAATATATTGTGGCGGTAAGGAATAATCTAAAACTTTTTTTTATTAGATTTGATTTTCTTAAATTGAAATCAGTGTCGTTTTTAACCTCCCCGGCTCCCTAGGCATTTCAAATTGTTACGCCACCTTACTATTTCCAGAGCACCCCCTTCCTTCAGCTCTTGCCTTGCCAGTTTTGGTTCGGTAGAGACTTTCCCTTAACATTCTTACTCTTTTCCTTTCTTTGTTTTTGTTCTTGGGTGAGTCTTTCCTTTTTCATCACATATGGACTAGCCGTGTCCCGGACTGGCAACTGGCAGCCATAAGGAAATGATAATGGCATGGTTTGGCCACTCTTATTCATATCTTACCTTACGTCATCACGGACCGCCAACTGGCAGCTATAAGGAAAGGATAATGGCATGGTTTGGTCACTCTTGTTCATTTCTTACTTTACGGCTCACGGACCGCCAACCCACCCTTTTGTAAATTAATGAAATCGTTTGCAATTACAGTATACAGTACACATTATTGTATGAACTGTTTTCAACTTGTTAATTATCATCTTTTTCATCGCCTATCACTTTACTATCTTTTACTTTTAGACATCCTTATTCTTTGTTGAGTTACTGTCATTGTATTTGTACATCAAAGATTTTCTTCCAGCTTTGATCATTTTATAATCATGAATGACATCACTGGAATCAATTTTCATTGTAATACCATTTTCATTGTAATGCTAGTAAAAACACATTTACAAAACTGTTCACACGCCCTTAATCTAAATACAGTACGTTTTAGATAATAAAAAAAAATCTATTACAGACAAACACATCGCATACATGAATTGCTAGACGGTGGTACGTTCGCTGTAATTTTAATTTGTCCTCTTTCTTCTCCCTCCAAATTTTTGCGTCCTAGACACTTGCCTAAGCGGAAAAGCGGCCCTGATTGAAATAGCACGTCAGGGATGGTAGGAAATGTCAGTAACGAAATCTCCTATCGAAACTTGCAATCTGAAATCATGGTCATCTGATTATGAACATCTCTTTACTCCTCGCCGCTTGTAAACCAATCCAAGTTACGCAACAATCTTATAAAACAACGTAGCCTTCTTGGGTGAAAATGACATTCAAATATATTCTTCTAGCCACGAAGCCCATGATTCCTACGCTTTCTGAGGTTCCATCCACCTTCTTTTATTAGAGGAGTCATAAAGATGAAAGAAAATTATTCGTCCCTTAGCTTAAATGCTAATTGTTTCTGCTTTATACTTGTACTCGCATATAGTAAATATCACAATAAGTTGTAGTATGCAAGTTATAATACTGCGGCAAATTATCCAAAGGCAAAAAGAGGTATTTTCTTTAAGTTTACCTCAATACAGAGCTCCGAGTTATTTTCATTACAGATAAGATAAGCTTAATTATATTCATACTGTAACTCATTATGCACCGATGTTCCAATAACTTGATTATTCACATTTTCAATTTAATCATAAATGTATTGTTCGCATACTTAATTCATAGCTGAAATTCACTCACTAACTCCCTCACTAACTTACACTCACACACACACACACACACACACACATATATATATATATATATATATATATATATATATGATGTGTGTATTTTAGAAATACAAAATGGGTGAAACTTCAAATAATGCAAAGTAATGAATTGTTAAATCCTCACTTTTCGAAAGTTAGATCCCTTTGTTTTTATCTTCTGTTTAAATTATAGACAGATTGGCGATTCTCAAATAATTGCACTCCACAACTGCGTGTACATAACTATATACAAAGACTTGATTATAGTTTGCACATTAAATAAATACTTGGAATCATATATCCCACGGGAAATTCTGGACTGGCCTATGTTCCATTTTGAAATGTGTGGGAAAAAAAACACAATCACACCCTTATATTACCTCTACAGTTTTGCTCTAATACAATTTAGGACATTATATATAGGGTGAAGTAAATCGAAGAAAAAAAGATACTTGGAGCACTTAGAAAAGTTTAATGGTTTGTAAAAGTTTTGCCAAGTGTTTTACAGAATATTTTTAAAGTTAATATCATCTATTAAAATAAATTTCCTATAAGAAAATTTTAGATTATTTTTTCAGCTAGGACATTCGAAATTTTATCGCTTATTTTAATTTTTAGTTGATTTTTAATAAAATTCTAGTATCTTTCATGCAGTCAAATTTAATTATTTTTTAATGGAAAATGCCTCGATTATAAGTAATCATCAACTTAAGATAAAAAATGTGGCAGTATATTCAAACTGTGCATCTCTGTTTCTGACAACCTACAAAAAGGTTACAAGCTTACAATTTTGTTAAAATGTATTTTGTATCTGAATAAATTAGTATTGACCAGTTATTGAATTATTGATGGTAGAAATCTCAAAATAGGTTAAATTTTAATTTGTGACTGTAACATTAATATATTTTTAAAAAAAATTTGTGAATATATTTCTGAAATCTTAAATTATTTGAATTTAGGCAAATGTTTTCAATATCTTAGAAAATTAATAATGCTTTTTAAAAAAGTGTTTACTGAAATGCAGTAACTTCATCATGTTTTTTTTAAATTAACATATGTATGTTTAGGGATAAATCCAGTATATGCAGAATCTCAGTTACTTCAAAAATTTCTGATTCATATAAATTTAGAGTTTTTTAAAATTTATCTTGGATTTCAATAGTAAAATTTATTTTCCTTTCTTTTAGAAGAGAAACCTTCATCGCCGATAGCTAAGAAAAAATTTGTTCGCATCAGAGTCTAAATTTTAGACTCTGATGCTCTTATTTTATACTCTAAAACAATAGAGTTATTCTGGAGGAGCAGATAATGGATCGGAAGCATATATAATTGGAAAAAGGTGTTATGGATATAAAAAATTAAATCGTTTTTTCAGTTTGTTGTTTTTGAATTAATTCATGTTTCATACCGGTTAGTACTTAGACGAATGTATAATTAGTTATTTTTCTTTATTATTATTTAATGAAGTTTTAATTCTTAATAAATTAATATTTTGTAATTGGAATAAAGGAATGTATGTATTACATAAAGCAGTTTCTTGTTTTAATCATTCTATTAAAACTAAGAAAATTACATATTACCTTTGATAAAAGTTTCATATCTGGTAAAACTTAAAAGATATAGAATTCAAGCACATTACCTGCAATAAAAATCAAATGAATCGAAATTTTTTTTTAACTTGGATTTGTTTTATTTATTCTAATTTGATTAATATGCCATTAGAATAGTGCAATGGGTTATTGGCAATGAAACTCACAATTCTGAACCACGATCGGATAATTAAAACATTGTCTGAGCTCAAATCTTATTCTCCAAACTTTCTCTTTGGTTGTGGTTCAAAATTTACGAGGTTTGACGCCAGTAACCCTCATGTAACATTTAGTACAGCGCTATTCAAACAATCCAGACTTTTACAGGGGAAATCACTATGATACACTTAAGGTTATAACAATGGCTGTATCGTGACGTTGAACTTTTCTATTCGAATGGTTTAAAATGAAATGCTTTCCAATCCCGTTGTTCGTAGCCCAAGAAGTAATCAAAAGAATCCTAGAAAAAGTATGAAGAGGGCTCGAGAATCCAATCCTCAGAGTCCCAGTTAGTCTACTCCCTCGAATCCGAGTGAGTTGTGAAGAGTTGATTTAAAGTTGATATCCTAAACGTTAGGTTAAACGTGTTTGTGGAGTTTAACTACAGAGAAAGTAATATTAACTGTTGAACCCTAAATATTCTACTAAGGGATTAACAAATTCATTAGCATTATAAGTGAACTCTACTCTCCATTGACTGTGCATTTTCTTTCTATAAATAATTAAACTTAACAAGGGAAGGTGAACCAATTAATTATCAGTAGGGGTTACACGGCTACCAACTGAAATTTTTTAGATGACGTACGTTATTAAAACTTAAGCACCTTTTTAAACGGGGATATAAATGTCACTATTTTTTAAGCAAAAATCATTGATAAATTGAGATAAATTTATTTAAGGGGACATAGTAACTTATGAGAATTTTTTTATTAGATATTTATAAGAAAAAATTTATGTTCGCCATACTTGAACACATTAAATATAGGTATTTCAGAGGGGAAATTTTCATTTTCAAGTAAACCATTTTCTTAAAAAATTAATTTTTATAAATTATTTCAATACTTTAAAATTCCTACTACTTTTTCAAATATTGATATTTTATAAACAATTTTTTTCTGACAATTTCTTAGTTGTGTATCTCACAATGCTGTGTATGGGTTTGGTAGTACTAGTGGTTTTTTTTTTTTTTAAGTTTTACAAATTTTTTTCTATCAGGCACTACGGAAAATAGTCACATAAAAAACAGCTATATCTAATTTAATGGTTTTTTTTCAAAAAAAAAAATGACTATTTATCTAAATCCTTATTCCATGCAGATAATTATCGAACATATTATGCAGAACCCCAACCTGTAAGAATTTGAAACCTTATTACAGTTTACAAAAAAATAAACCCGTTAGCATATTAAGTACAAAACAATTATGAAAAATAAAAAGTTGAGAAAAAGCAATTTAAAATTTTTAAGATCAATAAAAGTATTAAGCCCAATTTTATTTTTAAAAAAATCAAATAACTCGCTAAATATTGTTACTAGAGCTATGAAATTTTGCACATATATTTAGGAAAGTCATATATTTGAAATAAGATATTAACTTTATCGATATTTTGGTCATTTTTAGGGAACTCAGTTCTCTTAAGTAGTGAAAAAGATTGTTACTCAATTTACCGTATGCTTATACTACATTCAGTTCATATTTCTCAATATAAGATTTTTTTGCTAGGAGAAACTTCCAACGTATTCCCCCTCCCCATACTGTTATATGTGACAAGTATTTCAAATTAAATTTAGCTTCCAATATCCTTGTCTTTAGTCCATTGAGCAATAATTGAAGTATAGAAAAGTTTTAGAAACGTTATTTTCTGAAACAGCAAAATTAATCTAGCATACCTATAAAAATTCAAAAAAGGATTATGTATTTCCACAGTTACGGAAAAAAATTTAATTATTGGATTCCCAGTGTTGTGTTATTTTCTAAATTTTTAAATATGCTGAGGAATATATTTAGGCTTTTAAAAGTAAGCTAATTTGTAATAATTTACTTAAAAGCTATTTTCAAAACAGGATTTTTAAGTAAATATTTTTATATGAGTTTTAGGGTAATCTATTTTCGATTACATTTATTTGTTTTACTGAAATAAAACTGAATATAGTCATGAATGAATTATTAAGAAACTATTGAAGTGTTTCGTTTTATACTATTAAGTAAACTATATATATAAATATATACATTTTTAAAAGTTACCTATCATCAGACAGAACTGAAAAAGTTAAACTGCTTATTGAAAACCACAAAGATCAAGAAACTAACATTCAATTACAAATTTCTTTAAATACGAGTATAACGGCATTTTCTTTTATGTTCGGCCTACAAACATGTGAAAAAGATTATATCTGGCTACTGTGATGGCAGGCGATGTGCGAACAGCAACGCAATATACGCATGGACTATTGAGAGGAAATGATTTTAATTTACTGTTGCGTTGCAAGCAACTTCTGAACCAGTTCTTGCTAGATATGTATGTTAAAACTGAAATCGACCGCTTAAGATATAAATCGCTGAATCAGTGTAAGTTGAGAACAGAGAACTATGTTCACTTGCAAGATGCTGTAAGAAATTATGCGGCAGTCAATCCTAATAATTTAGGACAGTCTATAATCTTTCCATCATATTTTCTAATTATCCAAAGTACTTACATGAGGACACGCAAGATGCATTTGTGTATGTCCGCAACTACAGCCTCCCAGATTTGCTTATTACACTTACATGCAACCCATTTTGGGCTGAAAAAAAGGAAGAGCTTATGATTGACCAAAAAACAACTGACAGACATGATATTCTTGCCAAAATTTTTAAAATAAAAGTCCAACAATTATTAGTTCTGCTTTCAAAAGGACACATATATGGTGAGTCTCAGTGCTTTATGTGTTCAATAGAGTGGCGAAAGAGCGGTTTGCCTCATGTACATTTATTGCTATGGCTAAAAGAAAAACTACCACATAATCAAACTGATAAGATCTCTCTCTCTCGTAAGGGCAGAGATACCAAACTCCTTCAGTGATAAAAAATTATGACGATCGTGTTATCAAAAATATGATCCTTGGGCTCTGCAGCGCATTGAATCCATTGTCTCGATGTATGAAAGTTAATAAATGTACCAAAAAGTACCTTCGTGCACTTTCAAATGACACTAGAACAAACGAGAATAAATATCCCCAATAGATACAGACGACGTTCATCGGGAGATGGAGGGTGCACAACTCAGACTAAAATTCGGGGTGGTAAGGAGGAAATTTTAATTGATAACCAGAGGGTTGTGCCCTATTCTCCTATTCTTTTAAAAAACATTTTAATGCACACTTCAATGTAGAAATTTGTAGTTCAGTGCAACCAATAAAGTATATTTGTAAATATATAAACAAGGGCAGTGACCAAGCAATTTTCCATGTTCGACAAACCGGAAATGTAAATGTTGATTCTGGAGATTTACAATTGTTTCGGATGAGCCGATACATGAGCACCAATGAAGCAATGTGAAGAATTCTAAGCTTACCTTTGCATGAAAGATATCCCGCTGCTATCCATCTTTCGATACACTTCCCTAACAGTGACCGCGTTTACTTTACAGTACAAAATTTCCGTGACAGAGCTACAACACCACCTAAAACGACTTTTTTCAATATCTGTTGGGATGATGCATTTACAAAAACATTACGGTCCGTTAAAGTTCCTAAATATTATACGTAGAATATATCAAAGAAGGATTGGAAACGTCGTATGTAAGGGACATCTGTCGAGAATCGACCGGGTTTAAAGGCTGAAGATTCACTGAGTTGGATATATACCGTGTATATTAGCAACTTTTAATGTTACTATTTGTGTTAATTATTAAATAAAGTTCGAGATCCAAAGAACTTTTATCATTTAAAAACTGTTAATGCATAAAGGCATTCAACTCTTAAGGCACTTCGTGAGTCACTAGGATTATTAAAAAGTAATGATCATTGGGATGCTACGATGGAAGGGATTGTACTTTGTCGTTCTTTCAGCAGAAATGGAGACTATTTGTTATTTTAATTTGCTGCTGTTTTCTATCCAATCCTATTCAGTTGTGGGACAAGTACAAAGAAGTTTAGTAGAAAATATTACCAATAGATTTCAGAAATTAGTAAATCATTTAATCATGAATGAAATCCTAAAGCTTGTAGAAGATAAAATTATTTCAATGGTTTGAAAAAAATCGTCTGATTTTAATTTGCCTACACCGCAACTAAGGGAAGAACCATTTAACAATGTAGGGAGAAAACTCGATTATGATACTGCAGCTTTAGAGAACTGCATCAATAAAATGACTCTCCGTTTATTGCCTGAGAAAAAGTACATAAACGGCAAAATTCTGTGTATTTTGTGTCGTTTAATAGGGAAAAAGGGGTATTTTTCTTTCTTAGCGCACTTGGAGGCATAGGAAAAACATTCATATTGTACCTGCTACTGGTGCATCTTTGTAAATTTATAATATAGTTTTAGCTGTGGCATCTTCAGGTATTGCTACAAAGTTATTTAGTGAAGAATGGACTGCGCACTTAATTTTCAAATTACCACTAATTCTCCCGAGCAAAGAAACCTCGACATGTAACATCAGCAAAAGAAGTGCTCGTGGTCCCCTTTTACAGCAATGCAAGTTGATGATGTTGGACGAGTGTATTATGTCACATAAGTATGTAGTGAAGGCATTAGATCTCAGCCTACAAGTTATTCGGAACAATCAAATTCTGAGGTTGTGGTTGTTTTACTTGAGGGATATTTTAGATAAACACTACCTGTTATTCTGAGGGGAACGCCGGTAGATGAAATGAATTCATGCCAAAAGTCTTCACCAATGTGGACTATGATTGAGAAATTGTATATCACTTGCAACATGGGGTCCATCTTTATAATTTGAGTCAGATTCTTACTCTTTAAGAATCTGACTCAAATATCACTTTTGATATTTGAGACACATAAGCTGCTACAAATCGGCGAGGGTCTCTTAGATACAGACATAAAGGAAAATATCACTTTTACGAATGACTCTTGTACTGTCGTAAGCCCTGAAGACGAGCTTATTACACACGTTTTTCTAAATTTACAGACTAACCTGAGTAATGAAACCTGGTACTGTGAAAGAGTAGTACTACCATTAAAGAATGATTCTGTTAATAATATTAATAAAATATTATTAGACACCATTATCGGTGAACCAAAGATTTATTTATCGTTAGACACCGCAATGTCCAATGACGATAGTACTGCTTAGCTCGTTAAATTTTGGAATTCTTTGGAGTTATCAAGAGTAGAAAAATTAGAGTTCAAAGTTGGCGTCCCTGTTCTTTTAATGCGAAATTTAGATGCCCCAAAGTTGTACAAGATTAAGAATTACAGAGAAATGTTATTAAAGCCACCATTCTGAGTTAAAGGGAAGCAAACTCTAATCCTTCGCATCCCTATAATGTCTAATGATTTCAGTTCTAAAGACTTCAGTTCCCTCCGAAGCTAGCGTTTTCAATAATGATTAATAAATCCCAAGTACAAACACTGAAAGTAACATTTCGAAAGTCATGTTTGTCACTCGATCAGCTGTGCGTAGGCTGCTCTAGAGTATCGAGACCTAGAAATTTATATATTCTTGTTCATAATAATAAGTCACAAAATATTTTGTATGAAAATGTTTTGCAATAAATATTTTGTTATTTTTTGGGATGTAACAATGATATTCGATTAGAATAACGTGGATTTTCAACCAAATCAAACATTTCAAATAATTAGGGTTTTATAGTCATTTAATTCGAATTTAGAATCAAATATTGAATTTACTGGAATAATTCGTAATTTTAAATTATTTGTATACCCTACATTTTTTTTAGTTATTATTAATTGAAAATTCAGATATACAACTTTTGATCGATTAATTTTTTTGGAGGTATTGGCTTTGTATGTATATTTTTTCTAGATTCCTTATCTCTTATGGAGAGGAGGAAATTTCTGTTTTCATTCAGTTCTGTTTGTGATCTCATGATTAAATCCATCCATCCATCGGAAAAGATTAAAAAAAAACTTTTGATTTTGTATTTTTTAAAATTTTTATTAAACACATTACTCCCATCGGGTGGATAGAAGCTAGTATACTATATGTATATACTTGTATAATATACTAATTAATTCTAATTTACTTTATTTTAATATATATTTTTTTCATTAAAACCCCTATCAAAATTATCAAAGGAAAAAAAAAATTAATTTATATAAGAATAAAAATAATACAAGCAAATAAATAAAAATTAGACAAACTGTAACTAATAATACAAAACAAATAGAAATAAAGACGCTACTAATGAGCTTTTTAAAACTGTATTATTGCATTTTATGAAAACATAAGAATTACATATTCTTGCTTGAATACATTTGATTTTAAAGTTATTTTTTTCACAAATTTTTTTTCAAAGAATCGAAATATTCTTGCAGTACTTTATCTGAGAATGAAACCATCATAACCCACATTTCACGGCTTTGAACATTTTACTTTTTTTTGAACCCAGAAACTGTATTGAAACTGAAAGTAAAAATTAAAATAGTATAATGCATGAAAACAAATTACAAAATTATTCAAAACAAAATGTTTAAAAGTGGAATTTCAATATTCAGGAAATAATACATGTAAAAACATATCAATTACAAGTTATTTTCTTAAATAGTGAATTCAAAAGGGAACATTGGCAAAATACCATTCAAAAATCGATAGTTAATGTTATTATTACTTTCTTCCTGTATATTCGCTACTTAATGCCTAAATTTTACGATAAACGCATGAGGAGATGATTTCGGGAATGAATACGTCTTTACTTTAAACATGGAGTCTCAGAAAAGGCTCTTGCTGTTCTGTGCTTTGCTGAATATGCCAGGGATTTTAATGCAGCGGAAGTTCATAAAGTTCCACCTTCGTGTAAAAGATTAAAAGTGTGGTTAACAAATTTCTGGAGACAGGAAGTGTGTTAAAATCATGCAGCACTGTTCTCAAAAATGTTTTTCTGATCAACAAGAGGAAACATTATACATGGCGTTTGCTAACAGTCTTACGAAATCGATCAAGGGATCATCACTGAAAGTGAAAATTCCTAAATCTAAGGTTCCTCGTGTTTTACCCACCATGCTTTGATTTTTTTTAAAAACTTTGTTTACATGCTTACAAAGTTCAAACTGTGCACCACCTACAATCGAATGATCAGAAAAAGAAGTTGGAATTTGCTATGCATGTGTTGTAATGCATTAAGAATGATTCAAAATTTTAAAATTCCATTTTTTTTCTTTGATGAAGAGACATTCTATGTTTGGAGAAAAGTGATTATGCATAAAGTACGAATCTGGGCTCGTAAAATCCCCATCTTGTGATGGAGTTTGCTTGTTACAGCTCAGATTGAATGTCTGGCGAGGCAATGGTACACGACCGGATTATCTACCCTTTCTTTTTCATTGTAAAGACAGTAACCGGAGAAGTTTATCTTAATATATTGGAGCAATCCGCCTTTCCACAACTCCATCGTTTGCATCCTTGGATTATTTTTCAACAAGATGATGCTGTACCATACCAGAGTTTACACATCAGAGAAGTATTAAATGTGACTTTCCCAAACAGGTAGATTGGATGCCCGATACCATGGCCCCTTCATTCACCCAAAATTACTCCCCTTGAATTTTTTTATGGGACTATGTCAAAGATAAAATTTTGCCACATTTGGTCATTCTATAAACGAATTGAAAACCAGAATTACAGAGCAATTTCATCAAGTACCCTGCAATTATACAAAATGCTTGGCTTGAAATTGATTATAGGCTGGATACTCTCTGTTCTACAGAAGGATCACGTGTAGAAGTGTATCGATTTTTTAAATTACAATTGGTAATTTAATATTTGGTAATTTATTCTTTTACAGGATGCTTCTATTTTTTATTTACAAGAATATAATTTCGTGCACTGACACATTCAAAGAAGTTGTTTTGAACGGGATGCCTTTTATTTTCATTAACAAATACTAGTTATCGTATGATATTCTAATAATAACTTTCCTTACAATTATTTTGTTTGATGCTTTGAAGATTATTATTATTATATATACTTACTCTGGTAATTGGGTAAGAAGTGACACAGTTTTTTCCTTGTTTCTTTCTCCAGGAAAGTTAAATTAAGGATTATGCCGATCACATGGTAATAGATGTAGTGATCTTTAGGCATTTTACATAGAGTCTGAGTTGGTAGTAGAGAATATCCCTATTAGTTCAGAGTGTGGGAAATGTTGATCTTAGCATTTTATGAAACCACGCGATCGCATATATTAAAAGATGGACATTGAACGTATTACTATCTTAGTTAAAATATAGGATAAATTAAGGAATTAATTATAAATAAGGAAAATCATTATATCTATCTATCTATGTGTGTGTATTGTGATTTTAGAACCTTTGTGGATTAATTTAAAATTTAAAAATAATTGTTATTTCCCGTTTCACATCCACCTTTAAAATCGGCATCATTTTTATAATGAAGTAGAAAATAAAAAAACATATGTAACCACATAGAAATTTATTACACACTTTTTTCATTTTTTTAGGAAAACAGAATATATTATGTAATTATGGGCTTTTCCTATAGAAACTGTTCTTCCTATAGAACATGAAACTATATATATAGACTTTATATAGAAACTATTCTAATTGAAATTAACAATTCATATAAAGTTTAAGGAAGCTCAAAACAGGTTAATCAACAAAGTTAGAAGACATAATATTTAAAAAGATAAAGACATAAAATTTACTTTTCTTTTAAAAATAACTGTGCATCAGTGAGAGACATTTTTATGACTAAGTTGTAGAGAGAGTTATTGATAACAAAAAATTTCCTTTAATCTAATTTATAATAGTCTTCTTTAAATCCTTGAATAAATTTTTACATCCGAAGTGACCACAGATTTGCAAGAGGAAAATCTTAGGTCAAAAGTGAAGCGTCCTTAGATGAGTTGTCAATCCTTTCCTTTCTATCACATTTTTTAAATCCATTTTCCTCCACCCAAATCAACAATTAATAATGCCTGATTATTTGCTACAAGAAAAATATTTACATGACTCATAAGGTACTTGCTTTGATATTTTGTCTCGTAACTATACGTAATTCTATTATTACTACTTTTTATGTTCTTAATGTTGTTTAGCGTAGTTAGAATGCATGTTGATCTCATCCATTAAGAGTATTTCTACAATCGAATATTGATTAAAATTAGACGGTGGGGAGATCTTGAAATTATAGTATACGTATAGGCATGAAATGTTTTAGATAAATATAATTCATTGTTAAATATAGTAAATTAAAGATTTTTAAGTGAGGCGTTGTTGTGTAGGTATATTAATGCAGTCGTATGGTATAGCAAATCATCTAATATAGCCTTTCCAATATAAAATAGCTCCAGAATTCGAGATATTTAATATTGCGTGTAGTAAAACTGAAAAGTTTAATATTAAAAAAAAGATAAAAGTTTAACTTTGACGTTTCCTTATATATGCATCTAGGACGCAAAATTGACTACATTCTTAAAAGAATTACAAAATTGGGACAAAAGTTGAAAAATTTAAATCCATAGAAAAATAAATTATTATAATTTCAGATGAAGTAAAGGAGTTATTTCACCTTTTAAAATGCTTAGATTCTTATATCTGAGCGTAAACACCATTTATAAAAAAAAGTTTGAAAAAATGAGTTCGGAATAAATTCTTTTTCGGATTTTTTTAAAGTACATTGCTCAAACATACATTTTACATAGTCTTACAAGGATGGTTCAAACAGAACCTGTTTTTGCCAACAGATAGCTTAGCTAAGGTAAGTTAGTATAATCATTGAGTGAGGCCATCTATTAAATGGAGCCAAAACAAATTTCAAACTCCCCCTTTAAAATCTGCACCGTTTTTATTTTGAAGCAACATCCTTGAAATGTATCCACAAGCAAACCACACGTATGTATCCACAAGCAAACCACACGTATGTATCCACATACGTTTGCTCGTATCAACGTATGTATCCACAAGCAAATTTATTACACTCTTTTTCTAATTTCTTCTGAAAACGGAAGAAATTAAAATTATGGACTTTTCTGATAGAAGCTTGTTTTCTTCCAATTAACTTTAGCTGATTTATAAATTAATTTTGATTTGGCAGCCGATTTGAATACTGCCCCGTGGAATTGCCATTAACATTTTGTGTCGAGTTTTCACTGTCTAGGAGACTTGGATTCATCATTATACACTACAAACCAAGCAATAATCAAAACAACGGGTAACTTTATGAAAATCTGCTTCGAAGAAGGGGAAGAGGGCCCCATCGGCCGGCAAAGTTGGGAGCGAAGGGCATCATACTGAGGGACTTCTTGGAAAAAGGAAACAATCAATGGACAATATTGCAGTGAATTATCTTCCATTCCAATTTCCCTTTCCTAACACTGCTACAGATTAAATATTCTTCATATAAAAATATTTTTACTTACCGCTTTTAATAGAAAATATATTCTTTAAATACCGGGATCAAGCAAATGGAGCAAAGATAGCAGGTGTCGTTTACTTTGAGATTTGCTCGAAGGAGACAATCAAAATGATATGAATGTTTGCAATTCATAATGCAAAAGGGATATTCTGCATCTTCTCTGCGGCACAAAATGCAATACATTTTCCGCATATTATCAGGCATTAACTGTATCCTTGTAAATTTTCTTGGGATTGGCATAGCTCAAATAGTAAGGATGGCTTTCACAGCTAAGTGTAAAAAGAAAAAAATAAGACTGAGTAAGTTTTTAGAGAAATGTAAATCAGAATTTTTGAGCTTCGAGTAAAGAGTTTACAAGTGAAATTCAATACCATTCATAATTTTATAAATAAAAGATATAATATCTTTTGACAAATATGTTAAAATTACTTTTCATTTCATTAGAAGTATGATTTCTTTAAGCAAAAAACCACTCTTTTATCTCATTCTACAGATTAAGCTATTTGTGTAAAAAAAATATTTTCTTATGTCAATTATTTTTAACCGTACTAAAATTATCTCACACTTTAAAAAAAACAAAAACATGATCATTAAATACGAAAAAGATTACTTTCAGTAGAACATGAATCCTATTTAAAACAAGAAAAATACAGAGACAGATTTTAATTACTTACAAATTCACACTATAAAAAAAAAAGTTAGACATTTACCTACGAGGGAAACTTGAATCGTCTGAAATACTTTCTTTTATCAAACTCGCATCAGTTTAATGATACAAGTTGCGGCTATTAAATAACGAGACTGACGCTGTAAAACATTTTATTTTGATGTCATACATATTTACTTATTATCACCTTCAGCATACACCCCTCCTCTATTCCTACAACGCTCCATGCGAATCTTTCATTGTTCGAAACAGGGCTGGAAATCTTCTGTCAGCTCCTTCAAGACGCGTGCCGTTTTCTCTTTCGCAACTTCAACAACTTTGATCTTGTTCTTTTTAATGCAGATTTAACCTAAGGAAACATATAGAAGCCACATGGAGCAAGATCCGGCGAATAAGGAGGATAGTCTAACACTGGAATGCTGTACTTGGCAAGAAACCTCTTGACAGACAATGCGGGATGACTTATTCATCTACAAATCGGGTCGTTTTTTCCCTTATTCTTTCACGGAGTTCAGCAAGAATGTGAAGGTAATAATATTGATTAATAATTTGACCTTAAGTAACCCATTGAAGGTACACACTCCAATAAATATATCGGGAAAAATCATCTTTGCTTTGAATTCTGATTTGCTCACTCGAACTTTTTTTGGCTCTCGGTGAAGATGGCCCTTCCAGTGCATGGATTGGATCATAAATTAAAAACCATGATTCTTCAGACATAATTATCATTTTCCAATAAGTTTGGGTCATTTTCAATGGCAAAGTGTCAGTACAAACATTTTTGAGAGCTTCTTGTTCAAGCATGAGAAGTTTAGGCAAATATTGGACGCACACTTTCTGAATGTTAAAGTTGTTATGTAAAATTTGCCGAACGGATTCTTTGTCATTTCGTACAGTCGCAATCGCACGAATACTTGACCGACGGTCAGATCGAACCAGATAACCGATTTTTTCTATATTGTCATCCGTTTTTGACGTAGAAGGGCTACCCGGACGTGAATCATCTTCAACGTCCTCTCAGCCATCTCATAATCACCTTAAACCATTCAAAAACATGGGCTCCGGATAAACATTCATTGCCATATATTTCTTTGAATAAATCATGAGTTTCAGCAGCAATTTTTCCAAGTTTCATATGAAATTTACCACAATTCGTTGCTCTATTGTAACACTTATAATTTTTGCAGCGAAACAACAACAAAAAATTAACTCCGATGCAAATGAACTCTACGGCTATTCGGATTTTTTTACAGAAGCGATAGACACTGCATTCGAAAAAGAATGCTTCACGCTAAACAGCTGTCAACTGATGTCGTTTGGTGCATGCGTACTCCATCTGTAGCAGCGTCAGTCTTGTTATTTAATATACACACCTCGTACCTATGCCAAAAAACATACTCTTCCTATTAGTAACGAAACAACAATGAGTTAGGCAACGATATTTGGTTATGATTGTTATTTCGAAGCTTTCGGCTGATCTTTACAATAAAAATATTTAGATGAGTTTAAAAAAAATCTTATATTGCGCTTCCAGATACTTATTGAGTTTTTAACTAAATGTTACGATTTTTAGCATTCTGCTATATTTTATCAAATTGTATTATTATTATCGATGAAACAGTGTTAATCCAGTGATATATAACTGCAAGTTTCGAGGACGTTGGTTGAAGCCCCGATCCAAAAAAGACCTTGGGCAAAGAACTGGAAGCTGCTCCACGTTTTATCTAATATAATTTCAAATTCTTACATAGTGTAGTGTATTTTATTACTTTTTTAATTAATGTTACACTAGAGCTACACAATAGATTGTAGGTGAAGGATATCATATTTTCAACCCAATTTAAAGTGATGAGGATGATATCTGAGCTGATACGATACTTGTTACGCATCTATATTTCGGCATTTCACGTAAGAATTCAGAGGCTCGGTCAATTTAGCTTGAAATAGCTCCCATTATTCCGCATTGCGGTTATTTGTTAAGAAAAAGGATTCGAACCCCCACACACAATGCAAAGATGATAAACCATTTCCTCACCAAGTCACCGCCGCTTCTGCCATGTTTTTAACAGTCACTTGCATCACCTGACTTTGTCATAGAACTACGAATTCCATCATTTGGAGTCCATTGTGTATCTCTAAAGTGATGTTAATAACACAAAATCGAATTTATTGGCATTAAAATGCCCGTTAGTTTGAATTAGTTGGTTTGAATTCGCCTGAGTTGAGTGTATGCTTGTGCGTGTATATGTATGTTGGCGATGAAACTCATAACTGTGAACAACAGTAATGACTATGATACCTTAATTGGTAATACTGAGTGCAACGCCTGACCACAATTGAAAAAGGGCTCTGCTGTCGCTAGCGCAAATGTAGCGATGTCAAGTCGAGCTTGTGTTGAGTAAATTCTGATTGCGAACGCTGTGTGTGTAAGCGTAGTTCAGAGTGGAGACATAAAACAAACAGTCCACAGTCCACTTTTTTGTGTTATGATTAATTAGAATTAATTATTTTTAACCAGGTCACGTGAGGTTTTTGAGGTCAAGTCATTATCATTGATATGACAACTTTTTACATGAAGTTTGCCTTAGCCTTGTCTTGCATCATTCAAATAAAATAATTTATTCCTTTTTCAAACAGAACGAATGAGTGTTAAGTTTATTTGCTTAGAAATAATCTAATTTTACTAAAATATTTTAGGCTCTTTACAAAACAAAACAAAACTTTCAAATACTTTTTAAAAATTTGGATAGAGTTTTTAATCAAATATAATTCTTTATATGATTGCAATTTTTTTTTTATTTAATCAAATAATAATAAGTTTTGAAAGTAAATTGTATAAAGTGATTTTTAAAGGAATCAGCAGAAACAAAACAAATATAAAAGAAATATTAAACATATGTATTAGTAAATGTTATTAGTAGCATTAAAAGAAATTTATACCTCAGTTTTGGAAGTTCAAGAAATGTTTAAAAATATAATGAGAGTCTAAGTGACTTGAGATATAGTTTACTTCAAATTGCAACAGTGTGGCCACCTAAGTAAATACAGACGTTATAACTAGCCTTAAAAGAACTTATCATTTAAACAGAGGAAAATTAAATTTCTTTGATTGCTGAAAATTAACTTTTTTAAGAAATTAAAAAAAAAATTCCTAATGAGTATTTCACACACTTAAAAATTTTAAATTAACCTGAGCATATTTAATAGATAAGGATTAAAGAGCGTGATCCAAACTCAAAATATATTTCAGGTAGAAAAAAGTCCCAGTATTTATATAAACTCCTATGGTTATAATATATAGACCCGTTTATCATACAGAGTCCTTAAAATTTAGAGACATTTAATAATAGTTTGACATGCGAATTGAAAAATGTATTTAGCATTCTAGAATAAAAGATAAAATTTGGATCATTTTATATACAGGAAGAATTATGAAAACTAATTCAAACAGAAACAAATACACTAATAAAATATGCTACTCTCTTTGATGCTAATAAATTCAAAGCATGATACTAATTCAAAAGTATCTTTCTATTTAAAAAAAATCTGAGACTGAGTCCAGGTTTTAATAATAGTTGAAGAAGCATTAAATTAGAGTACCTTAAATGAAATATTTTGCATTACGAAAGGAGAAGTTTACTTACATCAAAAACGTAACTCACTTTCCACCAGTTACTTTGAAAATAGTGAATTCTTGTCTGGGAAAGCAATTTTATTACTTATAATAAAATCATTAACAATGGCTGATAAGCCAATGAAAAATCAGATGTGGTCATTAGATTTATTTATCATAAATCACTCATAATTTTTCTTTTCCATGAATTTCTAAAAAAGCAGAATATTATAGGTAAAACGCACGAGCCAGTCATTTAGTGGAAAAAATTAACGGTCCAGTCTATAATAAATGGCTTAATTTTGAATCATCACCATTCAAATTAATAAACGAGGTAACTGAAAAAAAGCAACATTCCCAGAAGTTTGAGAAAAATCTGTATAAAAACGCGCATAACTTACATACTATGATAATGAAGTAACTTTTAAAATGAAGGTTAAAGTCCTTTAAATCATTTGAAACTTGAAAATTTTCATCCTAATCAATTAGAATGTTTTAAAAAGCAAATGTCGATATATATATACTTAAAAACATGGAAATATTTAAAAATAAGTTAAATATATTTCCTAATATATTTAGATTATGATTCTTTAATTTTTTTTAAGAATTACTGTTTAATATTACAACTAATTAATGATACATACACACACACACATACACATATATATATATATATATATATAAAGAAAAATAAATAAAACAATTTCAAAATTTTAATAACAAAAGTAAAATGTAATAAAAATGCATGAATAAAAAGAATGTACTTAACGATGACCTGTGATCAAATCTTTAAAACTTGGTGTAAATTTTGCTAATGCCATTAGCAGCAATTAAGAAGAGAGAGATGATAAATTTGGTCGCTTGTGCATATTACTTCAACTTCACAAACTTCATTAGGGAGTACAAAGATTTACATCATTATTTTGTACCCGAATTTGAAACTAGATGGCACGATTTTCTATCAGTTCAGTGGAGATATTTTGATTCTTGCACGAGTTTCCTAATTTCAATTATAGAAATAGATTTAAGATGCATTTGCAATTCCTGATCTTTTTTTAATCTGTTATAACTCCAATTTCCAAGCCGCGTTTTGAACAAGTACTTCAGAAATTGAAAATCCATCTTCAATAGCATCACAAATAAATAAGAGAAAAAATACGCAAATGTAGATTTCAAACTTTTCAAATTTCCAAACTTATGCTTGAAATCTGCTTGCAATTCTTCCAATTTTTCTTCGCATTTGTCTAACTTTCCTTCTTTCATATGAGTTATATTTGTTTTCAGTCATGAAAAATAATTAAATATCTTACTCTTAAGATCACACGCAAGAAACAGAAGTTTATCTTCATAACTAAATGCAATTCATAATAAATCAATAATAATTTTTTCTTTTATTATCAAATCTAATTTAATGTTTGTAAGTGTTCTAGCACGTCAGTAAGGATCCTTAAGTTAGAGAAAGCCTAGTTTCACTTAGTTTTCCGATTCTGTGAGTAACCCCCCCCCCCCATTTTTCTTGTGTTAATTTTATGATAGGATTTGGGAGTTATCAAAAACTGTAGAAAAAAATTGTAGGTTGACAATCATCACTGCAGGGATAAATTACTGGGCAATTAATCAGTTTTATTATTTGCTCGCATATCTTAAATACTTAAATTGATGATGTGTTTTGGTGTTTACTCTAATAAAATTCACAATCTGCAAAACAATCTTCAACACATTTTCATATTCGAAATATTTCGCTGTGAAATGTTTGATGGGTTTGATTGTTTTTATTAACATCGCAATAGAAGCAACACGAGGACTATTGGCAACAGACCTCATAATTAAGAACCTCAGTCAAGTGACGAGGATGACACCTGAGCTGGCTCCTCCCTCTCCTAACTTCCACACCTCGCCGTGGAGGACTTTGAGCCTCTACAGATTTAACCTGGGTCAGATGCTCGCCGGGAAGATGTAAGAAACATAGAATTTCAAAGTTTGTTGTTTAATAGACTAATGAGACCATAGTTTCCCCTATCATTTAATGGAGCTTTGTCAGTCGAAACACTTGCAAGTATATCATGAGACAATTCAAACCTATTCATTACTTTATTAAACACATTTCTAACACCGCTAGTGTGAGTTGTTTTGAAAAGAGCTTCTAGATTTAATATTTCTTTCTTCACAAATACATAGCGAATAACATTCTGCGGATAAAAAGCGGAGTAAAAATGACAAATTATAAAACAGCCTGAATGCCAATAGACTCTTCAAAAGCAAAACAAAATGCTGTTAAATTTTTCAAATCAAACTACTTTCAATACTTTTACTAATTGCACCAATACAATGCTGAATTGCAAGGCACGGCATAGGAATCTTCCCCCATCAATTTATGCAGTTTGATATTAACTGGATCCAAAACTTCAACCACTTCTTTCAAGTTTCTTTTAATAAATTCTCCTCTATATGAATGTTTGGTACGAGCAATTTTCCTAGCTATCAAAGAACTAGATACGTTTGCTTTGTCATCTTCGCGTCTAATTGAAGGCTGTAGTCCTTATTGCTTATGAAGAGCAAATTTACTTTGCAATTTTCCACTGTATTCTTAACTTGACATATGAGACGCAGTACTTTCCATAAATATCAATAAAATCGAAATTATCTACCCATCCTTCTTAAAAGATTATGTTATCTTGTTTGAATTTCTTAAAAATATTTTCTGAAGTAATATTTACCAAGAAATTTTAATAAATTTATTTCCAGAGTCTGA
Organism: Nephila pilipes; assembly: GCA_019974015.1. NCBI lineage: Eukaryota > Metazoa > Arthropoda > Arachnida > Araneae > Nephilidae > Nephila > Nephila pilipes. The sequence goes on from BMAW01111195.1 coordinate 151,425, forward strand.
AAATGAAACAAAATAAAATTCTAGGCGCAATAAATAAATAAATAAAATAAAATACACTCCATGCCAGGGAGTATGATTAAATTTTAGTTTTTTCTCTAAGATATAACCAAAATATCCAGTTGAAATTTATTCTGCATATTAATCGATCCTTATGTATAAAATGTCGTAAACATTCCGCGGCTTCGATGCTACATAAGCATTGCTGACTCCCGCTGTCTAGAAGTGCATTCAACAGACGCCAGCTGCCTCCCGCACTTTGAACTTTGACCTTGGTGGAGGAAAGCAAAACCGATTTGTTCTTTACTGTTGTATACAAACACGATGTAGCGTTTGAAGAAAAATTTACTTGTGGTGAATCGTTCATCGGCGCAGGAGTTGGGTCATAAATAATCCTAGATGAACTCTGCAGGGAGGGAACAGGAAGGTTGCCGTTCGTTGGGTTAGATTCTAAACGGGGTTTACTTGCATTGCAAAGAAGTGAATTATGGTTGGCATTGCACCACTTACATTTTTTGTTTAATTTTAAACAGTTCTTAATAAGGTGATGACCGAGACAATTAAAACACAGATTTAGAGATTTCACTCGATTGTTCCTATCTTGAATAGACATATCATGAAATTTCTTACATTTAAAAACTGGGTGTGGTTCTGACAAACATAGAGGGCAATTTTTTTTATCACTTTTTACAACAAACGTTTTGAATTTGAGAGGATTTTCATTCTTTGGTTTCAACGAGGAATTTCTCTGCACGTTTTCTAAAGCTTGGCTTCTTTTAATTAAAAAGTCTAAAAATTTATCCCATTCAGGCAAATCATTGGAATGTAATTCCATTTCAAATTGTTTACGAGATTCATCGTCTAGACGTTGGGTGATAACAAAAATTAGCATTGATTCACACAAAGCGTTAGGTTCTAATTCTAATTGTTTTAAAGCTCCCAGATGACTCTGAATGGAGTCAATTAAATTTCTAAGGTGAAATGCAGATTCAAATTTTATTTTGTTAGGATTCAACAGTTCAGCAATGTGGCTATTAACGATTAATCTTTTGTTTTCATATCTTCGTTTTAAGGCGTCGAATAAAGATACGTATGAATCATTAACTGTTTGTAATTGTTTTGCATTGCCTTTGAGGGCAGATTGTAAATAATACAATTTTTGAGAATCCGATAAACAAGTATTATCATCAATTAATGTTACAAACTGAGATTTAAATTGTAACCAATCAACATATTGTCCCGAAAATTCAGGTAAATTAATAGAAGGCAGTTTTACGTTACAATTAGTAAAATCATTGTTTACAGACAATTTAGAGGTATTCAAAGCTGAAGATTCAAGTAAAGTATTGAGACTCACCTCTAAATTATCAGCGTCTTGTTCCATTTTATCCAAACTGTTTTCTAAATCAGGGAGTTCTTCATCCGAAAGAATGCTGTAACTTTCGTTTCGTAAAACGTCGATTTTCGCTTTGACCTGGGAAAGCGAGACTTGTTTACTTTTTACTTCCACTTGATTCAATGGAGAATCAGCACTTTCTAAAGAGTTTTTAATCCGAGTAATTTGACCGAGCAAATATGCTTTTCTTCTGCTCAACACGGTGAGTTCCGATAGTTCTTTTGGCGCCATGTTATCAATTTATGGTTCTCCGGCTCGACGGACCACAAATACTGTATGGTGATGAATTGATTAGACTTTGAGTTATTGCAACTTATCTATTCAAACAAAGAGCTATGGACTGTATACAAAAATATGAATGTTTATTTGAGCGACGGTTGGTACGTCGTGCTCCTAGGGTGATGTCTACAGGAAGAATGAATACAATAAAAAAAAAACAAGAATATGACGACTAGCGTCATCTGCACTCGCGGGTCGTAACAATTCATAATAATGTAATGTACATTGTGTGAGACAAAATTAATCTGATACTTCGCATTGTGAACAATAGAAACTAATACATCAATATTTGGTTCGATTGTAGTGGTTGTAATTTTCAGGTAATTCTCAATGTATACGTTTTTTTATTCTGGTTCTAGTTTCACTCTCATACGAGTTTTGTTTCACTCTAGAAGATAGTTGCTCACAAGAGCGTGGTTTCGAACAATAATGACATGAATAACGAAATATTGTGCCTCGAAAGATATTGGTATTTGGACAGGTATGATTTATAAAAATACAATATAGAGATTTTATAAAATTTCACTGCAGATCTTTCCAGCAGACATGTCCGAACTAGAAGAGGTAGGTCTCTATCACAAGAAAAACGTTCAGGGAAAATGTACCTATCTCTTTCAGTTGGTTGACCTTTGAAGTAGGATCGCATTGCTACAGGAATGGTAAGCTATTCCAAACTGGAAGAAATGGGGTTTGAAAAATAGATCTTTGATTCTTTTGAGCTATACACACCCGTTTCGTAATCCCTTTCTATATCAAAATGGAATTAAAACTGAATTTACCCCCCATTTTCTTAACACATAAAAATAAGGCTTATATATATATACGAAGTGGGCTATTAAATAACGAGACTGTTGCTGTAAAGCATTTTATTTTGATGTCATACATATTTACTTATTGTCACCTTCAGCATACACCCTCCTCTATCCTTACAACGCTCCATGCGAATCTTCCATTATTCGAAACAGGGCTGGAAGTCTTCTATCAGCTCCTTCAGGACGCGTACCGTTTTCTCTTTTGCATCTTCAACGATTTAAATCTTCCTCTTTTTAATGCAGATTTAAACTTAGGAAACACATAGAAGTCACATACTGCAAGATCCGGCGAATAAGGTGGGTGGTCTAACACTGGAATTCTGTACTTGGCTAGGAACCTCTTGACAGACAATGTGTAATAAACCGGAGCATTGTCTTGGTAGAAAATTTTGCCTAGTGAATTCTTTGTCAATTCCCACAGTCTCAGCAACCGCACGAATACTTAAGGCCCTCTTCGATGCATTCCAAAAGGGAGAGTCGATGAAAGCTCTTTCTACTGGGAGGGGGAGAGGGCTTTACTTAATGCAGGCGAAGTACTCATTCGAAACTGGTCATAGGAGCAGAAGTAAATAGTTCTCTCATAAAAGAGAAATTACATGCTTTCTTTTTCTTAATTTTCCTTATTTTGCTTCATTTCAAATTGGGGATTTCTTAGATGCTTTTAATTTTTTCAATTTTGCTCTAATTTCTTCCATTTTCTTATATTTATGTTTTGACAGCTTTCGTGAAGTTTGAAAATGACGTTACAGGAAAGAAATGTTTCCTCTCGACAGGCTGAAAGGATCAAGTACTGTGACTGTGAGGAGGACGACATCTGAGCTGGCACCTCCCTCTCCTAACTTCCATACCACGCCACGGGAGGACTTTGGGCCCTGACAGATTCCACGTGCATCAGCCCCGACTGCACGCCGGGTCTTTGTGGCACCAAGACTAGAACCCACGACTCGATGGTAACTGCCGGTCTGCGACCATGAACAGTAGACTGCCAAAGCCACAATAAAATTTCTAAGAAAATTAAATAAAATTTTAGAAAAGAGTTACTTACCTTTATTTCCATTCCGAGAAATTATGTCCTTTATTCTTTTTTCGGCTTGCTGACAGATATAATCTTGTCTTGCTGCTTTGACTACTGTTCATGACTAGGAACATTCGTAAAAGCAGCAAGATTAATAATTGTAATAATAACTTAGTAATAACTGTAATAAATTTCTGCAACAGAAGTCTCATAATAACAAATGTTCTAATGTACAAATAATTAAATACTGGTGAAAAACACGTGAATTTCAATTCTGGAGGTATAAACAAAGAATATTGCAACAGATTTACAATATCTCCACTGATTTATTCACGACAGATCTAATTGATATATTGCTCATTTTAATAATTAATTTGTATAGTATATGTTTTAAATACTCAGTAAAAATAGCTTAAAAAAGGAAGGATTACTTCTTTTTTAGAAGTCGCATATGAAGTTTACTTTTTAAACTCTATGATATACCACATAGATATCTGTATAGCAAGCTAGACAAACTTTCAACGAATATTACGCAACTGTGAATATAGCTTTAAAAGAGACACCCTCGCCTCACTACAAATTCTGAGAAATCTGCCGACTTCCCTCAACAGATTGTAAATCAACTTTTATTAATATTTACCATTTATCCTTGCGCACTGAGGCGAGACTATTAGTTTTGCTTTCTCCTTGTTTACTTTGCTGATTCTTAAAATTACAAGCAGCGAAATTGGTTATTATTATTTTTTTTTAAATAAGCATATAAAAGGAGGATTCTCTGGAGTTACTTCCCCCCCCTATTATTCAAAGTATTTTTCTGATCAATTTAGTTCTCCGGATGTGAGTTTTCAGATCTTTAATAAAAATTTAAAAATACTTTCAAAAATCAGGGAAAAAAAACAGTAACTCCAGAGAGGCCCTTTTTTTAATGCTCTTTAAAATGCACAATTATTCCATGCAGTTAAAATAAATATTCTAGATGTAAGACCTATAGAAGGAAACTACATAGGATTAACATTAGGTACAGAAATTCGTGGTGGCGTGTCGACGAGAATCTTAACCGACGGTCGCATCGAGCCAGATTACCAATTTTTTCGATATTGTCATCCATATCTTTCTCATTTCCATTTTTTAAGTGATATTCATCTCGTAGAATATCTGATTCTGTTGAAAAGGTACATGACACAGTTTCTTTACCTTCTAAATCACAATCAATTTATCACCTTTTGAGTTCGACAATGGATTAGGTGACACATCTTCAATACTTAATTCTGGTCGAATATCATATAACATATCACCATCTTCTGACACTGAAGTTTGAGTAAACTTATTATCTAAACCATCTGATGCTTCCTCACAAGTTAAGTTTCCAGTAGACCAGTTAGTATCACCTTGGATGTTCATAGAATCATAAAATGGAGTTTTAATATATTCTGTTCTTAAACTAACATTTTGATCAACACTTTGATGTGGCATAATTTGGAACAAGGATACTGAAGCAGAAACTAAAACATTTTCAGGCACAGCTCTTTTATCTAAAATTTCTCAGTCCATGTGCTCTACTACTTGAAGATTAGAATCTGTATTTATGGTACGACAAGGGGAACCAAATATATCGATATTAGTTTCATCAAGTATAGGATCTGTGTTGAAAATAATCTGCTCAGCTTTTGTAGAGTTTTCCCTCTCTTCAACATCTTTTATCAATGACATTAATTCAGCATCTTTCCTTTGAGCTTGCACGAGCTGATCAACAATAAGTTTGATTAATTTAGACTGGGATTCATCATCAGTAGGAAAGAGTTCATTCTCTTCTGGATTCGTATCTTCACTGTTAATGACAATGCTTCGGGCTTCTTCTACCAACTTCTCAGAAGTCTCTTCTTTTCCCCTCAATTTCTGTCTTCTTGTTTGAGCCGCGCTCACTTGGTGCAATGAAATTTTTCCTTCATTTTCGAAGACAGCAGTAGTCCTATTCCCTAGAAGATAATGACCACGATACAGTTCATCTGGAATAAGAGCTGCTTTTGTGAATGTTCTGCCCCACTCAAATTCAATAAGAACTTATTTACATTTACTACATTTACATTTTAAAGACATTCGCGATGACGAATATTTTCAAAGCATATGGAAACAACAGGGTTTAAAACTTAATGGGTATGTACAAGTATAAGAATTTCGAAAAAGAAAAAAATAATACAAAACAACAGGAGCTAAATTTACGTTCTTTACAACCAAGATATAGAATAGACCCAGTAAGTCAGTTTAAGAATTCTAATTAATTACAAATCAATATTGTGTGTCACTGTCCATACCGTGACAGTGAATAACACATCAACTTATGGTATTTGTCAGTTCAATAAGTTTTTCTGCATTTATGAAGAAGGGCTAAAATAGGATTTCACAACACCGAGTTTAAACAACTGAAAACAAAATTACTCATTCCATCCCACGTTCAGCAATTTTAGATTTGTTTTTATTCCTTTCTTTTTCAAGAGGATAAGACAATCAAGTTTGGAAAAAAAAGTCGCTTTTGGCACAATATTTTCCGAGAAAATCGCATTTTTAAAAGCAAACGAAAATGGATCAATCGTAACCGTGATGTAACTTGTGCTCAGGAGTCTAATTTGATTGATTCAACGTCGCACTTAGAAGCAACACAAGGGATAGTGTCGATGAACTACGTAATTATGAACGACGGTCAAGTTATGAGGACGATTACTGAGCTGGTACCTCCCTCTCCTAACTTCCTCACCACGAGACGACTTTGAGGCAAAGCTACAATTAACATGCAGCAGCCCTTATTGTTTCGCTCAACTGTTTTTTGTGGAATCCCTGCTTGAATGCAAGCTTCCCTCAAACACCATCCAAACCAAACTCGTGTCCATGATTACTCGATTATCGTGGCATTAATTTCACACGATTTTTGGTAATAATGTAAAGCGAACTCGCAATCAAATAGGCAAAGTGCAATGTAATTTTTATGAAGAATATTCTGCTTGACATGATTCGGCAGGTTGCCAATATATAAAATAATATAGTTCTGTTAATTTTTTTTATTGTAGCAATATCACGAGTACACTAAATCTTAAATTGAAAGTATTCAACTTGTTGCTGAGTAGCTTGGTTTCAAAGATCTGCATTTTTCTTCTAAATCATAAAAAGGGGGAAATCCAATTCGTACGATATATGTTTCTACTGAGGTGTTAGATTCTTTTATGCATAGACAGAGACTCCCTCTCACCATGCACCGTTAATCTCCTCATGGTCTGAATCAGAAGCCTGATCGGAGAGAATAAAATCGCCTTTTGAAGGATTACTGCACCACGGACTGGAGAGCGCAAGATTAAGGCAACCGGTGTTTGAGAACGCTTCAGTACTAAACTTTGCAGTGTTATTTTTCCTCTCGTTTGCAGATTACCTATAGTATTTTCAATCTGGAGGAAAGACCTAGACTGTAAGAGATTATGTAATAAGTATCTGTTCAAAACAACTCGCTGGAAATGGAGTATTTATTTTCGTGTGCCCCAATAGGCGTTCGTAAGCCAAAACAGCCGTTACAAACGTAACATACAGAGGAAAACAATTTACCCTCCAAGCTATTAAGAGTTTGTATGCTTACAATATTTTTTTTTCTCAGAGGAGTATTTTTGTGTATTTTGTGTAAGTAGGATTTTTTTTCCTTTTAAAATTGTATGAATGTCTTAATGTGTTGCTATAAAGTTGAGATTAAAGAAATGGAAATCAAAGTAGGACATATGAAACATTTTTAACAGTTACAAAAATACTAGGGCGGTTATAAAAGAACCCGTGTTAGGAATAGGAAGTTGACCAACTCTCTGAAGTATTATCTGTTGATTGTTTTTCCATTTTCTAAGAAGTCCATGGGTAAGACGCCTTCACATCCAAAATATCTTAGCCGTATGAGAACCGATGAGACTGTCTCCGTTTTCTTTGGTGTAGATTCACCGGAAGCAACTCAATGTTTTGATGGTTGCTTGGATTGTAGTGTATGTTGATGAAATCAGGTCTCCTCAATTGAGACAACTCGATGCGGCAACGGTCAAATTTATATATGGCCGTAAATGGCTGTCAAATCTAAACTGACCCATGGATTAGTGTCAAATTTGCTTTGGTGCCATTTAACAAATGGCAGCACCCAATCGTAACACCAACTTTCCTCAGTAGCATCATCTATCGCCAAAAACATGTATTTTTAGGACCACCCTCATATTACATGATTACCTAAATTGCATGTATGTTTTATTATTATTATTATTTTGGGCAGTTCATTGCCAAAATTTTTTTGTAAAATGTTATTGCAATGTTTCTCAGTTTCTCTCATTTTTTAAAAAAAATTCAAGCAGAATTGTACTTAAGATTTTTATACAAAATATTTTATAATTTAAAAATATTTTCCAGATTTCGTTAATTCTGTATGATGATGTTTATCTGAAACGAAATTTAGAGAAGCACTGTTGTTAACGTTATTACATCCTTTTTATTAACGTCGCACTGAGAGCCACTGCTACTGGTGAAGGATCTTGTAAATCTGAACCTTCGTCAAGTGACGAGGGCGACACTTGAGCTCTGGCATCTCCCTTTCCAAACTTCCTCACCACGCCTCAGGAGGACAGGGATCTTGACCAGATTTAATGAGCATCAAGCCCGCTACACGGTGGATCTATTGTGGCACCAGGGCTTAAGCCCACAATTCGACGAAACAACAATGGCCTCTACCATGACCACTAAACTACCGCAGCCACATAAGCAGAGCTTGAATTAGATTTTTTCAATAGTCTTGATCAATTTTGCATCCGTGAGTGAGATAGTAAGTGAGTGATAGAGAAATTTCATGGCGCAAGTTCCGGATTTGGCCATGTTGTTTTTATCTTTAGTTTTTTTGTTTTAAAAAAAAAAAAAAAAAAAGATAAGCAATTCGAAAAGAAGGAGGGTCGAAAACGGGGCGCGTGTTACCAGTGTTTACCAAAGACAGTAAACCCCAATATTCAAGCGATAAGCAACGCCTGAATTTAAACAATCGTAATATTATTGATCCCCAAACTTATCATCTGTCTCGAATAATTTTAAATTCCTTATCTGTGAAATAGTCGAAGGTTATCGATACTCTGAAATTTGAAAACATTATCAATTAACACAGGTAAAAAACGAGTTTTTTGAATATGGGTTTTCTTTGAAACTTCACACTTTGCGTAACTTTTTTTCTATCTTAAATTTTTAGAGCAAAAGGGAACGTTGAGTCAAATTGAATTTATTCAATAATTAGTTTTAATAATTTATATTACTATTTGTCGTTTATTAAATTTATCACCTAAAATAAATACGTGTAAAATTTTTAAGCTCCATTAAGCATTATTTAATCACTTAAGCTGTATGTAATTGAAATTAAAACAAACGATAACTTATGTTATTAAATTGAATATATTTAAGCTAAATGTAATTAAAATGCAAGCAAACGATAAATTATTAAATTGAAGATTACATCAGATACATGTAATTAAAATTAAAGCAAACGATAAATAATTAAACGACCATTTAGCGATATTAATGGATTTGGCGACCATTTAGCGACTTGGCGTACAATTTAATTCTTTAAATAACTAGCTTCAATCAATTTAATTTTAGAAATTATAATAAAATTATCGTATTGTCACCAAAACAATCGAGTAAAGAAAATTTCAGCTAAATTGAGCACTTCAAAATGTGAGAAAAAAGCTTTTAAAGTTTTGAACCAAAGTTACAATGTGAGTTAAAGAAAATCCATTAAAAATGTTAAATGTCAGTTACATGCCTCAAGAAGAAGATCGCAGAACTTGCAAAAACGGATCCGATATTTTTTTGGATAGCCACTGTCAATCCATTAATCAAAGTTTTCCATATGCCTCTAGTTGTAATGCCTACAACAATCACGATATAAGAAGGGGTTCGACAACTACTAATCACAGAAAGTCTCATATTCTTAAATTTCTTCTTCAAGACCAAAATTTTATGTTTGAAAATATTTTTAAATTTCTTAATAAAACTAGATTCTATACAGAATTGTAAAGAAGATTAGTATTTCTGGTAAGGTTAATGTATGTAATAACAATTGTAAGATTTATATAAGTAATGCAATGCCAGTCGATAAACGAAACTTCCAGTCAGGAAATTCTTGTTCCCTCATTGAACATTTTTGTGAATAATAATTTTTGGCTCTTCCAACTATGATTATTTCTGAATAAAATAAAAAATGTTATATTTCCTGTGATTAAAATTAAATAAGCTTTATTTGTGATGATGAAATAGATCCTAAATATTAAAATGCATGTACCTGTTTTTTTAAACTTATTCTGGACACGTTTGGTAAAATATGCTTGAGCAAAATAACTAATATTCTTGTTTTATCTTACAAATCTAATTAATTATTTCAATCAACATTGAGCACAATCATTCTGTATGAAACAAATTTTAAAAAAACAAATAGGTTACCTTTATAAAATAAAGTATGAAATAAGAATTTAAAAAATGCTAAGGCGTGTTGAAATTTGAGAAGAAATTAAGTGAGATTTTACTTGGAAAGTTCAAAATGAAACATTTTTTTTTGAAAAAACATTAATCTATTTTAGTTCTATATGATATAAAATTAGTCAGATGTTATGACAGATTCCTAAAATGCAAATTATTGTAATAAGTTTTTATTAGAACAACAACAACAATAAATAAATAAAAACCCACTCCTGTAAAAAAGAAATTGAAACTGAGATAATATTCATTACTCTTAGAATCCATTTTTTAATTATTGGGGAAATATTTTTTAGATGAAAATATTTGAACGTGCTGGATTTTAAAACATTATGGATAAGTTTTCTACAATGATAAATTTTACTTTTCTATTTGGGGGAAATTTGAAAGACTGATTCCATTAATCTAATTTTATAGGATATTGCTCTACACATAATATCTTTGTTGATTTCATTTAACATATGCATTCTATTTAATCTTATTTTCAATTTCTCATTTCAGCATTTTAGACAAATTTCAAATGAATAGTTTCTTCTTAGTTACATCAAACTATTCTAGAATTTATTGTTACGTGATAGAGGGTATAACAATTCCATATACAAAAAGCTTTTGACCGCCTCTGGCACAATGAATTATTATTATTTTTTTTAAACATATTAAACTTACTTTCCACCCTACTTAATTATTATCCACGCAATAAATATCTCTACCCACCAATTCAGAAAAAAAAAAAAAAAAAAGATTCAGTTCATCTGACTAATAAACAGCTCATAAACAGATGTTTTCAACACACAGCTCCTCAACTGTGGTTTACCCCGATCTCCCCTCTACTACAGCTCAAACTAACAACAGAAACTCATCTGGCAACCAAGGCACCTGCAAGGTCCATTATTACCATCCCTTCTATCTTCCTCTCTTTCTCTTTCCACTCAGTATATTTTCAATCTTCCAGATTGAAAACATAAACTACCTATCCTGTCACTTACTCATAAAAAAAATAAGATTATATAATTTTAAAAACAGCTGTATATTATACAAAAAAATATTTTAAAAAATCAATTAAAAATAATCTCCCTCTACTATCGATTTTCGATCTTTCAGTGGAGTGAAGGGGTAAAAAAAATAAAATAAAATCTCAATAAATAAATCTTATATTTATCTATTTCATAGAAAAATATGTTAAGTAGAAATTAATAAAAAAACACTATTCCTACTTTACAGCGCAATCTGATCTTTTTTATTCTTTCTTTCCTCTCTCTTCTCATTCACTTATGTAAAATGAAATGTGTTAATGCTTCTATGTAAAATGCTTGTTTTACCTTTAAAAAATTTTACGGCATAATTCACACGAGATAAAAGAGTCCACTCGAATGGCACTCCTTTTGTACTTGATTTTTGTTCGATAAATATTTTTTACATGAAAATATTTGAACGTGCTGAATTTCAAAACATTATGGATAAGTTTCCTACATTGATATATTTCACTTTTCTATTTGGGGGAAATTCGAAAGATTGATTCCATTAATCTAATTTTATAGGATATTGTTCTACACATAATATCTTTGTTGATTTCATTTAACATATGCATTCCATTTAATCTTATTTTCAATCATTTCAGCATTTTAGACAAATTTCAAAAGAATAATTTCTTTTTAGTTACATCAAACTATTCTAGAATTTATTGTTACATGAGAAAAGGTATAAAATTTCCATTAAAATGCCTTTGAAAACTGACAACCAGTAAGAATTTTTTTACTCTGAAACTAAATTTTCATATATATATATATATATATATATATATATATATATATATATATATATATATATATTGAATTTCTTACTTGCCATTCTTCATTTGATTTTGGCTTTTCAAGATTTACAGGTACTTGAATTAATACACTTGCAAAGTATAAAATTGAATGCATTTGTATTTCAATGCAGAACTGTTACTGCTGTACATTTCTCTGGACTGTGTTTAGATTATGATTATATTTTTACATGTAAATTTCTAATTTTCTTGCAGTATCATTAATTCGTTGATTCAAATGAACAGGTGAAACAATTTTTTAGGAGGAAAAAGCATTGGTTCAAAACTTTAAGATTTGTAAACTTATATCATGTCAAGAGTAGGAAACTATTGTTTTAATGTATTTTCCTGTATATGTATTCATTTTTAATCCTGTATTGCGTATCCAAACTATGTTTATATGCTTTCAAATAATTAATGAAATGTTTATTTTTTAAGTTTTAGAGGTAACAAGATCTAAGAAATTTTGCTATGAATTAATTCTCAAACATTATGAGTCATCTCAGTGTAATTTTTCGTTGTTAATTATAAATATATTATATTCGAATCTAATTGTTACTAAACGCTATTTATGTATTGTGATGCGGAATTTCAAAGAAAAGAAATTGACTCACAGTTATTTCATTGAAATAATCATAGTTATTAGGAATAATTGTTTGATGTTATTTTGAATAAGTTATATATAGGATATTGTATATGTGTTTTTCAATTATAAAACAAGAATACTTCCTTTGAGATAAACAGGCTGCAACATTCCTTTGTTTTGAAAATAATGCGTGTTTGCAAATATTTTTTTTGTATTCATATATAGATGAATTAATGCCTCAAATATATTTTAATAAAAATAACCTAACTTAATATATTATGCTTATACTAAAACATTGAAACAACTATTAACATCTAGATGATGAGACTATTGTGTAGAAGGATATATGACTACAAAACTTTTATCGTATTTTTCAAAGGTATATCCTCCTGGTTTAATACTTCTGAAATTATGCATATATATCGTTTCTGTTTAGTCACGCATTAATTTAAAGAATATCTTTTATTATGATGTAATTCTTTAATAAGTCTTCTCTTCATCCATTTTTTTAAAACTGCATATTACCAGTCAATGCAGAAAGAGCAGTAATAGAATGGTTTTTAAGAATACATTCAATAATTGTGAACATTTATCATTAATTGTGTTATTTATATGAAGTCACATATTTGTCTCCCATCCTTACTTAAATAGTATGCACTGATTGTTATTAGAAAAATTTTAGAATGGAGAGTGAAAGATGGTCTTATTTCATGTTAAGAATATTGCAAAACATCCTCATGTCTCTCTGTTCCATAACCATTTATTCCTGACTGGAGTACAATGCATTTTGAATGTGATTTCATATTAAACAAGATTTTTAGAATACTTGAAGATTTGGGCCTTGAAATAAAATAGGCATTATTTTATCCATTTAAAAATAAAATGCAATGTATTCTTTAAATGCATTTGATATAAATAATAGTTTTATTTTCAAAGAAATGTTTCCTCATGTTCCAATTAATTTGAAGCTGTCAAAATAATTAGTTTGGTATAACATTTTGTGTATGAATTAATAATTATTTATTAATTTTTTTTCTTCTAACTTTTGAACAGAACAATACATTGGGCCTTGTTGCATATACAGTTACTGCATCTTCTAGTAATCAGATTCCTGGTCACATTTATTTGGAATGTAACTGTAATCTGACAAAAGCAATAATTTTAGATTGCATCATAACATCTGATTATAAGGCAAGTAAGTAGTTCTAAAAATTTTTGTGGAAATGAAAACTGTTACTGATTTCTTGATCTTGTTGAATATTATTCGGCTGAATTACACTGATACTAAAAAAAAGAAGACAGATTAACTAATTGGCGATTAATATGTACACTTTCAGTCAAAAACACATATGAAGGATTCACTTAATATTTGGAAAGCTATTCTCAGGAAAAAAAAAAAAAAAGAAAATTTTTTCATAATGGATACATTGAAAAAGCTTAAAGGAGCGCAACTTTTAATTTTAAAAATCTACGCACTGTATAGAAACATTAATTAAATGTTACTAAGTTTTATGCTTGTCGTTAAATGAGAAACATTAATCTATAAAGGGAATGACTCAGCAACAAGGGGCCGCGGTAGCCTAGTGGTCAAGGTCATGGACTAGTGTGGCCGGCGGTTTTCGTTCAGTCGCAGATTCGATCCTTGGCCGCTAAAGACCCGCCGTGTAGTCGGGGCTGATGCACGTTAAATCTGTTCGGGGCCCAAAGTTCTCCCATTGGCGTAGTGTGGTAGTTAGGAGGGGGGTACCAGCTCAGGTGTCGTCCTCGTCACTTGACCGTGGTTCAAAATTACGAGGTCCGTCGCCAATAGCCCCGTGTTGCTTCTAGTGCGACATTAATAAAAACTAAACTAAAAAAAAACTAAAGACTCAGCAACAAAGACAGTAACAGTTAAATGAGAAACCTTTCTAATGTTTTCGAAAAATTGCTGATAAAACTGAAATTTTTTTCCTTCTGGGGTAAAGTGCCTTTTTCATTGGAAGAAGTTTTTTTTTATACTGCTTTCGAATTGTGGTTTTATTTTATTGTTTTTTTTTTATTCCAATTATGCTTAGAACATGATCACCTCTCATAAAGTGAGGAATTTGTTTTCTTGAAATTTGTAAGCTGTAAACCACTAACACATAAAATTATACAGATATACCCTTTTTTTTTTTTTGTACAGTTATATCTTTATCTCGATGCTCGCATTTGTGAATTGGTGTTTTAAGGCACAATTGTGGTTTTAAAACTTTAAGCTTCTCAGTTTAAGCATTCTTTTTCATGATCTGTCGTTTGTATTTCAGAAAAGATAATTCATTTAGTATTCATGTTTAACAAAGTGCGCAGTAAGAGAACATTTTCATTTCATACTCAAATTCAAAATCCATCATGTAATAATAAAAAGGGTACAGACTACATCTGGTTTCCAATAACATTTCTTTATTTGAAAATAATGCAGTGATGCTCTAGTTTTCAAAATTAATAATTTAGTAAAATTGCTTTTTAAAACACAAAAATCTGCATTTATCAATTTTTGAAACACTTCAATAGACACGAATGCTTTTAAAAAACATACTCTTATATAAATTGATCAAATATCTTTCAACTAGTTTTTTTCCAATCGAAATGTACGACTCTCGTAAAAGCTAAATTATTTCCAATTCTAAACCGACGAGACTTCATTCTCTGACTGAGGTTTTTGAGGGTCAGTTCCATAGAAAGCTCAGCAGTTTTAATAGTTCCAAGCCACAGTTAACTAGCAGAATCTAGCAACTCTCTATCCAAAAATAGGTAACCTCTAACCACTAATTCAAAAGTGATATGATGGTGGAACTTATATACACTGGTTATCATAAATTAAGGAAAAATCACAAAAATAGCGATAACTCTTTCAAAAGTAAGCCAAACCGTGCAAAATTTGCATATGTTGTCCACTAAGAGTAGCTGAGTAAAATTGCAATATGCAAATTAGTGACGCTGCACTCGGCTTACGTCATCTGCCTGGAGCATAAAAGTCCAAGTTTGAGAGAAAGCACACAAATTTTACTGTGATTGCGACATTGAAAATCTGAGATAGCCAATTCGTAATAATGACCTCTAGGCATCATTTGCCTGAAGAACTACGATGGAGAGCCATCGGGAGACTAGAGGCAGGGCAGAGTCAATCAGAAGTGGCCAGATGGCTAAATGTGAGTCCATCTGTGGTTCATAGACTTTGGAGGCAATTTCAAACCACAGATTCGGCATCTAGGAGGTTCAGTCAAGGACGGCCAACTGTTACGACCAGTGCCGATGACCGATATTTGACATTAAGTGCACGCAGGAATAGAACCGCTACTCCGACACATCTTAGATCCTCTCTTGCTGCAGCCACCGGAAGGTTGGTGTCAACGTCAACTGTGCGCAGAAGGCTCCACGAAGGTGGTCTGTATGCGAGACGACCAGCCATTTGCGTGCCGCTCACATCACGCCATAGGAGAGACCGTTTGCAGTGGGCCCGACAACATGTCCACTGGACGTCAGATCAATGGAGGCCTGTTCTCTTTACGGATGAGTCCAGGTTTAGTCTAGAAAGTGACAGTAGACGTTATTTGATATGGAGAGAACCTGGGACCCGTTATCATCCATCAAACATCCGTGAAAGAGATGCATACGGAAGAGGCAGTGTCTGTGTTTGGGGAGGCATATCCTTAGGAGGGCGCACAGACCTCCATGTCTTTCCAAGGGGAACCGTGAATGCTCAGGTTTATCGAGACAACATCCTTGATGCTTATGTGCGCCCATATGCCGGGGCGATTGGTGATTGCTTCCTGTTACAGGACGATAATGCAAGACCACACAGAGCTCGCATTGTTGATGATTATCTTCAACAGGAAACAATTACGCGCATGGAGTGGCCAGCTCGATCCCCGGACTTGAATCCTATCGAGCACGTTTGGGATGCTCTAGGGAGGCGTGTATCTGCCATCAATCCGCCCCCTCAGACCCTTGCCGCGCTTGCATCTGCTTTACAAGAGCAATGGCTCTCACTTCCTATTGAACTGATAGACCGCATAATTGAAAGCATCACACATCGCTGTTTGTGCTGTATTGCTTCTAGAGGCAATCATATTCCATATTAAAGGTACTTTTTCTATTGCAAACTGATACTTCCAATTTGTTTATTTTATACATGTGCTAATTTCTATACTACTATTAATGTCTGATAATTTCTTTTTATGTTGTTTAATACCTTACTATGTGTTGTATATTGTGGGTAAGTTTCATAAAATTCCATGTGTAATTTCTTGAGTTATCGCGATTTTTGTGAATTTTCCTTAATTTATGATAACCAGTGTATATATGTATATATATATATATATATATATATATATATAATAGTGCAAGAGCCAGATATGGCTATTCTGCGCCAAACGAAGTGTAACTGTGATGATAAAAATGGTTTGATTAGAATGGGGGGGAATCAGAAGTGGAGAAGGATTACGAGGCTATTCCGGGGGAGCGTCACCCATGTTTACTACAGACAGTAAACCACGGGGAAAAGATAAAGATCACTAGAGAGCCACGGGGCAATGATTTCCGTCAATACCTAAAGAAGGTTAACCTTTGAAGGCCAATTGATTTAAAAACAGTTGGGGCTAGTTCCAAACACTATAATTTCATTCAAAGAATTTAAGAGAAATAATTTTATTTTTTAAAAAGGTATATTTTGATTCAGTTTATTCCCTTGGAAGTAAGAAGAAAGAAGTAAGTCTCCTCCTTTTAACAATTTAAGATTGCGAGGACACTGAAAAATTATTAAAATTTATAGACAATTAAAATACTTGAAATTAAAGTAGGTTTTGCAGAGATCCAGACTGTAAACGCTGTACTCAGAAAGCTGGGACATAAAGAGAGAGAGAATCGGAAGTTAAAAATTTGATTTCCCGAGAGGGCTGCATTTCAGTCATTAAAGGATCCTTTTTTTGGAGGAAAAAAAATCTTTACTGAGTTCCTCATGAACAACGTACATAAGGGCATTTGTAAAGATTGCGCGAAATTTACTTTTTAATTTAAAATAACAGCATTCCTTGAATAGCGTAGAGTACGGCTTGTTATGTATTCCCCTGTTGTTTTCTAATACTGCCTGAAGTGACTGGTGAAATTATCATCTTTTTTTCATCCCTTTTGCGGTTCTATATTTTAATTTTCTCTAAACGAGCATAAGTAACAAATAAAGGGAAAAAAAAATATTAAAGTTCCATGCAAAGAACAGACTTGGGCACCCAAGTTGTGCTTTCTTTTAATAATTATTGTTTTTAAATTACTCAGTTAAACTTAAGAATTAAAGTAAACTATGAAATGTCGAGAAATGGACAATAGTAAACTTTTCCGATATTAAAATTAAAGGAAACGATAAATGATTAAATTGAATATATTTAAGCCAGTGTAATTAAAAATAAAGCAAACGATAAAAAAAAATCGAAAAATGATCTGGTACTCCAAAAGTGATTCACTTAAACTATAGCCACTTGGGTGACTAAAAAGAAAAAAAAATTATAATTTCTTTCATGAGATCTAATTTCGTTACAAAATGTAGCAACGCCGACCGAAGCAAGTATTTTTTATCACAAGCGTCTAGCCCCTCGAATATCTGCGCAGATTCCCGTGCTGCGTGTTCATGAAAGAGAGTTCGGCATGCAGAAAGAAATCAGCAGACACCACCATACAGTACGGCGAAACAGGCATTATCTTGGACAAAAAAATACACTTTTTTTTTGCTCAATGTGTCTTATAGGTTCTTGGCTGCAAGGAAACGCAGGGATAAACATTGTGGGTTTAATGCTATAACTCACTGTGAGTAATCTTTGTTACGTAAAATCATGCCGTACAAATTTATTTTACTTTTTGTCGGAATAAAAGTTACATTTTTCTTCAGATATATTTAATTTCATTATTTATGGTTTGCTTTAATTTCAATGTCTGAAAAAAATATCTTTTATAACTTTAATAATTTATCATCTGTTTAAATTTTTTATTGTCTGTCTTTATTTTAATATTTGAAAAAAAAATCCTCAATAGCTTTCATAATTTATTGTCTATTTTAATATTTTATTGCCTGCCTTTATTTTAATATGTGAAAAGAACATTGTCAAAAGTTTTAATTCTTTATTGATTACTTTGATATTTTATCGTCTGCCTTTACTTTAATATGTAAGAACATTGTCAAAAATTTTCATAATTTATTGGCTATTGCAATATTTTATCGTTTGCCATTATTCGTTTTGTTGTAATATTGGTATCATTTTTGAACTTTAGAATTTTTTTTATTGTGTTTTGTTTGTTGTTTATTCTATGAAACTTCGATCATTGTGCTTGGATTTTATTATACTTTTTACAATAAAAACAACAATGTTTGGGGCAAACCATGAGTTATTTAATTTATTAATACAGCGTAGAAATCCACAAAATTATCTAATTCTAAAAGATAAAATTTTGCTCAACACGTCTGCTTTGAATTTCCTCAGAGCAACACTATACTTCTTGAAAACAATCTTAAATAGTTTTGTACTCATTTGAAAAAAAGTGGATAAATGCTTCTTCCAACAAAAAAATTCTTTCATCTTAAATATGAAGATTGGTTCAGTAAAGGTTTTACCTCTATGTCATAATATAATTAAATTTATTTACATGGCGTTTCAAACTGTATTTATATTTGAAAGATTTTAAGCAATCACGGCAAACAAAATGAGTCTCAGCCACACTAAAATAATTTGCTCTGTCAACCATATCACTTAGAACAAAATCAAAATTATCATCACACATAACGGAATCGGAATTCCAGCTGGTTTTCCTGGAAATCAAAATCTGGAAGGATTGCTCCTTCCAGATTTTGATTCAATTCAGAATCTAAAATTGCTTCTGAGAAAGCAGCAGTATATGGCTTTGAAAGGGCCGTTTGTCTTGCTTTTGTGCAGAAAACAATAATCAAAGCAATATATAAATGAGAGCAATAACACGCTACCAGACCAGTGCAAAGATCAGGATGAGCAATTCGTAGAATAACGCAACGAGGGAAAAGACGATTTGCGCAGGTATCCGCGCAGATGTTCCGGGAAGAACGGGAGGAAACTGGTAGACGAGGGATTAGACGCTTGTTTTGTTGTGTTAGTTCTAATGTATTATTTCCGAAAACTACAAACATGTAAGTATTTCTAACTAATTTTCGTGCCGTAGACAATTTTTTTTAATAAAATATTCATTGTTTAAGAATTAGTAGAAAATCCTGAAAATTATCATATATGTTTTGCACAACATTTATCGTAATCAGGTGTAGAAAATCTTTTGTCACATGGAGAATTTATTATTTTCAAATTACACCGGCATGTCCTTTGTTTCTGTGTTAAGTGCTTGCTCTTTCTTTGTCCTCGAGTGAACAAGAACCATTGATTGGATTTTTACTCTGGCTTTATTGCATGGCTCAAAATGTCTGATTGCACACTGATTATAACAATAACAGTAATGTGAAATTTTTGGATTGCCGTTTTGAGAAATTTTTTTGTTCCCTTGTAGTTAGATGCTGTGGGAGACGTGGTTTGTGTGTTGAAATATGGGATAAAAACCGTGGAGGGAGGAGTCATGTTTGACTTCAGACAGCAAGCAGGAGAGAATATGTGGTTTTACTGAAGCAGAGAGTGGACAGACCAAGTGCATCCTAATGTTTGTCTATTACATGGAAATAAAAAATTGTGAGTATGATTATGATTTCAATGTCTCGCTTTTAGGTTAGATTTTTAAATTCCTTGCTTATCTTTGGAAATTTATCTAGCAATGCATGGTAAAATAGCTGTTCATGTTTGTACATTTATGGCCTTTGTTTTAAAATTTTCGCTAAAATTTTTTATTTTTTAAGAAATTGCTTTCTCTTAATCTATTGGTAATAACTGTAATTATTGTAAGACTGCATCAAAATGGTATTTTTCATATTTTGCAGCTCATATTTTTTGTGTTTTATGGAGGGCATGCTCAATATGAATGATGCCTGTTCTTTACTTCAAACACAAGAATAGGATGTAGTGAAAGATTTATTTTGCAGACTAGTTCTATATGCAGTTGTTTTGCTTTTAGTTCTAATTTTTTTAATGTCTTTTCTTACAAATGAGGACTGTCTTTT
>BMAW01111201.1:0-10255 GCA_019974015.1 Nephila pilipes
ATATTAGTGATGGCACAAGATAACATCCGAGGTAATGGGATGTCATACTGGCGCCCAAACGTTCCCACCCCTGGAGTAGGAGCGGCCGTGTTTCCCGTTGAGTTTTTCGATGGTTCGGGGAATGTTAATGACTTTTTGTCTAGCTTGGAAGACAATGTCAAATTCCTTGAAATCCCAGAGGCCCTTCAACCGGCATATTTGAGGAATCATCTCACAGGTCGTGCTCGTGAGTGGTACTCGGTAATAGGTGAAAATTTAGCTGGGGGTATTGACGATTTAAAGCAAGCCCTGCAGCGTACTTTCCCGGCAGTGAGAGATCGCACGGAATTGGAGGCAGAATATTATGGGTCCAAGCAAAGATCCAGTCAATCGCCAGTAGCATTTATCTTACGAATGCTTAAGGTTGCTCAGTTACTGAATTTTGTGGTTACGGAAGCAACAGTAGTGCAGCACATAATGAGACGCTTGGCTCCCAGTGTGCTGGACTATGTGGAGCTTAGGAACCCCACTACTAAAGCCCAACTCTTGGAGATAGCGACAACATACGAGTCACGTCATGCATCTTATAACCCACCACATAGACAGGAGAACTACCAGCGCGCAGAGTATCGACAAGGTAATAATAGGCCGAATTTGGATAGAAGGCGTTCTCCAGATAGAATACAGGATAGGAGGCCGCAATATAATAATGGATATCGCCAACAAGGAAATAGGTATCCACCCTCAGGGTCTAGGCAACAAAACTATAGGAGGTTAAACTAATAGGCGATCGAATAGAGGGAGGTCCTCGATCGCGTGCATGGCAAAATCCTCCTGTTAGGGCTAACAACATGAAAGTAAGGCCCATAGATATTCCTCATATACCCGTTATTCTACATGATACATTTATAACAGCATTATGGGACACGGGAGCTGAGAGATCATTTATATCACTTGAATTGTATAATCGCTATTTTCATTTTGTTAGGAAATTAGAGTCGAACCTCACCGTATTTATGGCGCAGGGAGCTACATGTAAAACCCTAGGGCGCGTAACCTTATCGGTATGCATAAGAAAATTTTGTAAAAAATGGCAGTTCCATGTAGTGGAAGGATTACAGTACCCTTGCGTTCTAGGTGTGGATTTCATGAAAGCGTCTAAGATTACGCTGGACTTTGAAACAAACACCTTAAGTATACCTGATGAGGAGATACGGCAGGTTGACAGTAAGGAGGAAAAAAAGGTCGAAATCGACCTAACTAGAACTGGTTTGCTGGAAAACCAACACCAACAGCAACAGTTACAACAGCTCTTCAGGAAATACGCCGAGTTATTCTCGGATCAACCAGGTCTCACGCATGTGCTCTACCACGAAATTGACACGGGAGATCAACCTCCGGTGGCATCACGACCTTATCGCTATGATAGAGTCAAGGAAAGCATAATAGAGCTTCACATCCAAAGAATGTTGGAGGAAGGAACTATTATGCCTATTCAATCCCCATATGCTTCCCCTGTGGTGTTATGTAGGAAGAAAAATGACAAACCGGTTGATTCCCCTGACGCGTATAGGTTCGCAATAGATTATAGGAAACTGAATGCTATCACTAGGTGCCCTAAGTATCCATTACCAATAATTGATGATCTATTAATGAATATAAAAAAAATTGTATCATGTCAACGTTAGACCTCAAGTCTGGGTATTTTCAATTGGCTATCAATCCCCCGGATATACCTAAGACGGCGTTTGTCACAAAAAAAGGGACGTACGCCTTCAAAAGAATGCCTTTCGGATTATCAGGGAGTGCACCCACGTTTCAACGAGCGATGGACATCATATTAAAACCAGTAGTCGGAAAATTTGTGTATGTCTATATGGATGATGTTATAATTACATCAGAGTCGTTTGGTGATCATGTCCATCACCTGGAGATAGTTTTTCAGCTATTACGGGACGCTGGGTTGACTTTAAACGCTGAGAAATGTCATTTTGGGCAAGAGGAATTGAAATATTTAGGAGTGATCATAAATAAGAATGGGGTGCACACTGATCCTAACAAAATTAAAGCTGTTCTTGACATACCCGCACCGAAAAATGCACGACAGGTTTCGAGATTTTTAGGGATGACTGGATGGTACCAAAAGTTTATCAGAGGGTACTCCGAACTGTGTGAACCATTGTACGCACTTAAGCGTAAAAAGGTCAAATTTCAATGGACTACTGAGGCACAAAAGGCCTTTGACACGTTAAAAGGAGCGTTGACTTCTGCACCAGTCTTACAGTTACCTAATTTAAATGACCCGTTTGAATTGCACACCGATGCTAGTTCAGTAGGAGTAGGAGCAGTGTTGATGCAGGGTGAAAGGCCCATAGCATATGCTTCTAGAACGCTAAATAGAGCAGAAAGAAACTATTCCATTACGGAAAGAGAATGTTTGGCAGTGATTTGGGCTTTGCAGAAATTTAGGTCGTACTTTGGGCATTGTCCAACAAAAGTGGTAACGGACCATGCAGCGCTGACTAAGTTAACAAACGGGAAAAATCTTTCAAGTAGGATGATAAGATGGGCATTAAAGCTGGCGGAATATAACATAGAATGGGAACATAGGCCGGGAAAGCAGAATGTGGTGGCAGATATGTTATCTAGACAACCCTTTGAAGGACAGGCTCTGGAGGGTGTCTCTTGCGCCATTATCAATTCTCTAGTGTTAACGTCGAGAGAACAGCTGATAGGTGAACAGAGGCAGGACTCGGAGTTGGGTCATATTTATCGATATTTGGAAAACCCGGAGGATTCGGCAATAAACTCGGGAATATGTGAAAATTGGTCCCAAGACTTTAAACTAATTGATGGAATTCTTTTTTATGCAAAATTACTAACTTCTAATCACGAACTACGAGCTTATATTCCGCAAACTTTGCGTGAATCAGTATTGAGGGAATTTCATGATAACCCAACGGCGGGTCATTTTGGCATAAGAAAAACTTACGCCAGAATAAAAGAGTCGTGCTACTTTCCTAAAATGAGGAAAATTATAAATGAATATGTTTCAACGTGCGACATATGTCAACGCTATAATTATAAAAACGCGTTTCCAGCTGGACAATTAATTTCTGTAAAAACGACGTACCCAAATGAACAAATTTCTTTAGATTTGCTAGGACCGTACCCAGCCTCGAATCCCGAAAGACATCGTTTTCTTTTAGTAATCGTCGATAATTTTTCTAAATGGGTCGAATTAATTCCTTTGCGAAAAGCTTCAGCTAAAGCAGTGGCCACTGCCCTTTTAAAAAGTTATATATCTAGATATGGAGCTCCAATTAAAGTAGTTAGTGATAACGGACCCCAATTCATTTCTGAAATATTTGAGGAACTATGTCGCACCTTGAACATTGAGCACATAAAAATTACGGCTTATAGACCGCAGGCTAATGCTTCGGAAAGAGTCAATAGAAATATTGTGCAAATGATTGCCAGTTACGTGCAATCGAACCACACTTATTGGGACCAATTTCTACAGCAGTTTGCATATGCAATTAGAACGGCGGTGCATGAAACTACAGGAAAGACACCAGCCGAGCTGTTTTTAAAGCGTAAGTTGATAACGCCCTTCCAAAAACTGATACAGGTCCCTGAGCATGGAGACATGGTGTGCAGGGATATTGAAAAACTTTTGGCAGAGGTTCAGCAGAGAACGGAGATGCAGCAAAATAGACAGGCTCGGTACTATAACAAGAGGAGAAGGGAATGGACGGTTAAGGTAAATGATCTCGTATTAGTGGAAACACATCCAATTAGTTCTGCAATTCAGAAGAGGGTAGCGAAATTTCAGCCAAAATTTGAAGGACCTTTCAAAGTGATCCGAGTGATACAAAACAATGTAGTGATTCTAAAGCATGGAAGGGAGACCACGGTCAATATTGACCAAGTCAAACTCTACCACCAAAGAAAAGGTAATAGAGAGGGGGAGTTGGTTGAACAAAGTGTCTATAGGGAGGAGCGAGGAACACGGTCGGGACATAGCAGACAGGATAGCTATGAGGAAAGCCCAGAACCTCAATCAGTTAGACGTAAGGGTAATTCGAGGCTAGACCGCCGAGTGCCACAAACGAAGCGGAAGACCTCAGCTGAGAGTAATGGGAGTAAGACGCAAAAAAAGCGTTTCTTAAAGAAAGCGGTAGGTCCCAGCCAACAGGGAAGCAGATACAGGGGTAGGCCAAGCAAGCGGCAATTGTCTAAAAATTCAGCCTCCTCTCTCAACTCTCCACCTCCAAAAAGGAGAATGCCCATAAGGTTGGACACGAGAAGGAAAAGGAGACCAAAGTCATCACTACATAATTCCAGGCCAGCCAAGCGTTCACCAGTGCAAGTGAGAGAAGGACGAGAAAATACGGCAATCCGAGAGGAGCAGTCAGAAGGAGCCACCTACATCCGCCAGAGTGAAGAGAACTTCGCCACAAGAAGAGAGCAGACCACAAGGAGTCCTTACAATCTCCGCAGCAGGAACAAGCAACGAGGAGGGACATCCAATATTTCAGCAGAGGAACGAGCCTTTATGGAAGGGATATGGAGCAGTAAGAAGAGTCAACTACCCGAGAGCCTACTAGGAGAAATAGCTTCACGCCATAGCTGAATCAAATCCGAGATGTCTTGAATAGCAAATATCAGGTTGTATTGTTCCATGTTATTACATTTGATTTGAAGACATATTATTGTTGAGACAACAAGTCTTTAATTTTTGCGGCTTCAGTTCCAATACGGCAAACGGCATTGGCTCTTACGCCACTAAGAGCTGAGAACTTTGATGGAAGGTTTGAATTTAGTTAATTGTAAATCACCAAGTTGGTGATCTTTCCCGATGGAAAGTATTTTTTTGTTATAAAGATTGGAACTTTTAATTGTAAACATTTGTTAGAAGTATAACACTTGTTTATTCGTTGACTTGTTTTTTTAAGAGTAGATGTCTGGTTATTTTGCATGAATTATATATAAACATTTCATGACTGTATTTATGTTATACATCTGGTCACAGCGTGGCGTAATTAGGGAACGCGACTAATATTAACATTTAGCGCTGCGTAAGTTCGCATTTTTTTGCATTGTTCTGTCTCTTGACCAGATCGCGTCATTCATCAAATTCTTGAATTTTATGTAGAAAATTGTGTATATTAATATGAATGATGTTTTGCTAATGTTTAAATTTTTGCACAATGATGTACAAGACGATCCATTTCAGGGTAACAGACCCTGAACTACAACTTGGAAAGGAGCCGAAGAAACAAATTCTCCGGCTGAGAAGGAACAAGAAATCAAAGATTTTATAATAAAATGTTTTGTTAACATTAGTTTTTCATTCTTGTAAAGCTCTCCTTGGGTTAAGCTTATATTAATGGTTTAGGAGTAACCAGTACATTCAGAAAGTTTCAAATTTACTTACTAAGAGGGTATAAATTTAGAGGCAATCTATTAAGTAGCTTTAGAATTCAGAACATAACGGAGT
Organism: Nephila pilipes; assembly: GCA_019974015.1. Classification (NCBI taxonomy): domain Eukaryota; kingdom Metazoa; phylum Arthropoda; class Arachnida; order Araneae; family Nephilidae; genus Nephila; species Nephila pilipes. Next base: position 5,483 of record BMAW01111201.1, read on the forward strand.
CAGGATAACGTCCAGTTACGTAGGCGGTCGGACTTTAATCGTAATTTCTCGCTGGGTTTTTTGTACCCAACGATAAATCACGTTTCATTTCTGGGGAGGGGTTGTGACATTGGGCTATTCGCGGTTTCTCTTCACTAACCTTAGGGACTTTCAATTGAGATTGATTGCTTTCGCTAAACAACCTTTGCCCAACCAAAAATGAAACGTGATGAAGAATGTAATATGCAAAGCAGTTAGGAATGAAGTGAAGCAGTTAAATTAAGAAGTATATAAACTCCATCTGAAGGAGTAGAGAAGAGAGGTGAAGGAGGATCAGAGAGGTGTTGCAACGAGAGGAGGTGGAATCTAAGTGTTATAGTATTAGAAAGCTGATTTAAGGATTAGAGTTGAGGTCCGAGTGTAAAACACTCGAATTAGAATTTGTTCTAGTGTTTTCAGCAGTTGTTACAGATTCAGTCTAGCAGTTGGTAAGAAGTTGTTAAATTATTATTGGTGGGTTGAAGTAAAGTATTAGTAAACTTGACCTGGAGAGCTATATCATTATTGTCTTAGAGGATATATATTAATAAATGTTGAAAGTGGTTTTGGTGGTTCTGTAATTATTGGTGTCATATTGTTTAATATTAGATATTAGTGATGGCACAAGATAACATCCGAGGTAATGGGATGTCATAGTATATCCGTTAGAATTTTCGTAGAATGTTTATTAATAATGTTTGAGCAAGAAGGTATAATTAAAAAAGGGTGTTTTAAAAAGCGTTTTATTTTCAATTGTAAAAATAATAATCATTTCGTTACGATACAATGTACGCATATACGAAAGTTTTAAATTTCAATTAAATAATACTTAATCAAGTATAAATAATTTTACATTCAAGTTCTTATATACATGCAAAATAAATATGATTGTAAAACAGAAGAAAAAAAATATATTCGTTCAATTCATTCAAACGAAAAAAAAAAAAAAAAAAGGGGGTAATATAATAATATCCAGTTAGTTCCTGAACCTTATGCGAAGAAATCAAATAAATATCTTCCAACTAATTCAGATTAAAATATATTCATTCAAACGAAAAAAAAAATGTACTAAGCAAATATCCAATCCAACTTCGCGCGCAAAAGAGAATCATTTATTTAAAATACATTGCTTCTAATTCGTGTAAAAAATCTTTTAATTTATCTTCAGTAATAATACTCTTCATTTATTGAGTTAAGAAAATACTTTTAATTCATTTATTCTAATTATATTCCTTTATCTAGAATAGCACTTGTCTACCAACACAACGAGCTTATCGCTCCGTAAATAACATTCCCAAAGATAACGGGGTGGGGGGCCCTTATCAATATAGTAGGTACACATGATAACCTTATCAGTATAGTCAGCCCAACGCGGCAAGGGGGCGGGGGGGAGTATGACGTCACTTCCGTCCCGCGTAGACCGCTGCTTACTACTGACGCAGAGTCTATCCATTGACTCAGAGGTGGGGTTAAAAAGATGAAATTAAAAAAAAAATTAAACAAATATAAATGATATAACTTTACCTTTATGATAATGTTAGTTAAAAAATTATAAAATCTGTTACTAAAACTTTCATTATCTTTGAAAATATTTCATCTATTTTCCTTCCTTCTTTCCTTCCTTTATTCATGTTTTTAATCTCATACATGCACTAATCACATATTTAATATGTAAGTTTAATTTTTTTTACTAACCACTGGCAATTGGGAGATTAAGTTGTAACCAATGTATTTCCTCTCCCCTCAATCCTGCAACGCCCTCTGCAATAACTGCGTCACGCATTCAGTTTAGCATATGAACTCAAGGTGTTCGGAGCACTAAAACAATTATGCGCATTAACGGGGAAATCCCTCGGCGCATACTCGGCTCAATATCTCTTTGTTTCAACTGTGTATGTAAATTATAAATGTGTTGTCCTTGTAATAAAATAATTGCTTAGTGATCTGGGCCCTTTTCTTCTGTAACTGCGAAAAGTAGTTATAGAGTAAAGAATCCAACTGACTGACACTCGTTGTTATTTGATTCTTGTTGTCTTAGTATAGAATGATGTAAATGGAAATTTACCAAATTTTTTTTGTAAAATATTTTCTGTATTGAAATGTTATTTGATTACCCTTAATTGCAAAGATAATAAATAAAACAATTGGAAAGTGTGAAAATTTTGCAAAACAGTTTGAAAAGTCGGGTTGAAAATGAAATTAAATGGAAATGCATATTCTACTCGAAGGCAGATGCCTGTTATGTTTTAAAACCAAAGTTGATATTAACAGCATTCTCAACAGCGAATGATTTCCAATGATGGTGATTCGGATTTCAATATTACTGATTAGAACACTTCATTGGAAGTTCACATGTGTGAGATACATATTACAAAAAAAAAAAAAAAAAAAAAAAAAATCTTAATGAAATGAATGAATTGGCTTAAGGTATCCATACAACTTTAAAACGTCATTTTTGTCAAATTTTTCAATTTTCTGGTCTTAATGTTAGTTTAAAATTTAAACTTTTTTCTTTCCAGTAGTTTTTGAATTTTGCTTATACCTTATTTAGAACTTAAGTTACAGGGATTTGAATTTCTCTCGGTAGCTAATTTTGAATTGCATTTGAAAGTTTGTTATTGATTTTTTTCAAAATGAGTTTTCTCGACATATTTACGTATGGCAACATAGATATCAAAAAAGTTATGAACCAAATTAATTAAAATTTTGCAAGCATCTTCATTATATAGTTTTTAAGAATCCCTACCACTTTCATGGTTGTAAAATTGAGATGTTTTTAGTAACAAAGGTGTCAATCCCTTATTGTTGTAACTCTTTCTTGATTTTTCATTGTTATTTGACTCGAAACACAATAAAAATTGTAGTAATATGATTTTCATCATGAAAGTTGTAACAGCCCCAAAAATGTTATGGCAAATAAGATAACATTTACAGAATAATGATATTTTTATTTACTGTTGAGTTATGAACGTTATTCTGATAATCAATTTTTGTACTATTTTCACCATGTTTTCAACTCCAATTTATTTTTTAATTAAAAGCATATTATTAAATGTGTTTTTCATAGTTTTAGGTTATATTTTAACATTAAAAATATTTTGGTAGTAAATACCAATATATTTCAAAAAATTTCTCCGAAGGTGTACGGATACCTTAATGAATTAAACAAATTGCGATATGAATAACTTGTTAATGATAACTTTAATTACTTGATACGCCTTCCTAACATTTTAATTAAGCTAATAACAGTAAATAACATCCGTATTTCAGTTTCAAAATAGGACGCATAAATATTTTATTTCCATTTAAAAAAAATCCAGTGTTATTTTTCTTATAATTTATGCTAATCTCGCTGATTTTTGTAAAAATAGATTTTACAACACCAGCTGAGTAGGCCAAGATTTCGCCGGTCACGGCTTTATCAACAATTCGTTAGTTTAAATGAGATACGAAATAGTGCTAATAGTATTCATGAATTGTGAATGTTTATTTTAATAATAAAAAAATGGAATAAGTCAATTTCTTTTGAAATTTTAGTAATTCTGATTTGTTGCTGAAAATATGGCAATATTGTCTGATTATTTAAATATTAAAAAATAATAATAATAATACGTCTTCTGTCTTTGTAATTTAATTTTTTCCCAAATTTATTAACGCGGCATTCTTATTTCAAGAATTAGTTTCAAATAAACAAAATCACATTTTTTATAGCTCAATTGTTTTTTTTAAATTTCATTCAAAGAATGAATTTTATTAATTTTGAAAGAGATAGCTCTTAAGACTTCATGTGCCTAAATATATTAGTAAATGCGTTGGACAACAGCATTAACCACGTTTTTCAAACTATATTTTAAGAAAGAAGAGAGGTTAAGGAATTAGCTTTATGACATTTATTTTATAAAAACGAAATAAATATATAATTAATTTTAAAATTAAAAGAAAATATAGTATCCGATTAATTTGATTAAATTTTTATTAAAAAATACATGCGCATAAAAAAATTAATTACATAACAGGGATTATGCTGATAAAGACATATTTTTAAATATTATTTATCTTTTGAGATATAGTACTTTAGATAAAGATTCAACTTGTATATGTATAAAAATTAATTCCTTTTTAAAGTATACATAAATATGAATCATAGTATAAATATAATAAACACTTGTAATTTTAAATCCTTATGATTCATATCCTGTTTTCATTAAGCTTTAATGAAAAATGTTTCTTCTATGAAAGGAAGCTCAAAATTATATAATTAGGTTTTAAGTAAAAGGAAAAAAATTAGAAGACCTTAGGATTTTTTTATATTTCAATCCTTCCCTACGAATTATAAATGTATAGAAAGCGCTAAAAAGCCAAAACAGACAACCCCAAAAAATATCACATTACACCCCCACCAATGAGAAACAACCTGTTTTCCTTTGTACCGACCGGAAGTGCTCGCTGAGAGAACAGCCACACCCATTTCGCCCTCTCTTTAACGATGCCCCGGATTTTAGGGCCCAAGTAAACAATATAAAATCGTTGCCAATTATTGCGAAGCAAAAAAGAAATTTAAACATGAAAATTTAGAATTAATTGAACGTGCCATTGAAGTTATGTAGAAAATAGAAACGATTCAGACCGAACATGCAATGCTACTTAGGAATGGCAGCACATATTCCTACAAAGTGTTTGACATATCAGTTTTTCTTGGGTTACCATACTTAGCTATTTATGAACTATTGGCTATTTTCTAACTAATTACAATAA
>BMAW01111206.1:0-34101 GCA_019974015.1 Nephila pilipes
TTTTACTATTACCGTACTTAACTAAGTTAAAAGGTAAAGATATAGTGATAAATTACTTTGTTGAACATGGGTGAGCATTGCTCAGGATGATACCTTGTCAACCCATTTTTGATATCATATCAACAGGTTTGTTGTCTAGGTTTAAAAAGTGTAGCATAATTCGTTAGTTCTTGTACCATAGGTTTTGGCCTGTCCTTATTTGGTTCAATTAATATTGAATATTTTCGTTCAAATTACAAACATTTTCGGCTTCTAGTGCTTTCAGATATTTTGTCAATTCATAATTTTCGAAAGAATTAATCGATCAGGAAGTACGCTTAGAATGTGTAAAATGTGACTTTAGATTTTTATAGATCTTCACAACTGAAATGTTCGAGCTTTGATTATTGGTTCGAGCTTTCAAGACCGAGTGCTCCATTGACGGGTGTGCAAATAATGGATCGTGATTGATTTTTTTGTAGGACAATAAGCAAGGCTATAATCCCACACGTTTAAAGATGCATTTCATTCAGTGAATGTCAAAGTACTTTAGTTTCTGCAGAGATATTCTGAACACTTGTTTATTAACGACTAGCCTTCTAAGAATTCTTTGGTATTCAGCTATATGGATTTATCTTGAGAGTATTCCATAGATGATTTCTTTGAAACAGTAGTTGTTACAATTTAAGGATATGTTCCAGATCGTTGTCTGGTTACATATTGCTAGAATTACATTATCCTGTAGATGAATTTGTATAAAAAGCCTATAAGGAGTTATGATCATTTTACAGATAAGTTCGAATGATAAAATTTCCACTCTCTTCTGGTTCTTGTCCAATTGGACCTTTGTCTGTCGGGATGTTTCCCAGGTCAACAAAACTTATTTACTGACAAAAACCAATAATTTTATTACTAACTTTTCTGTGGAATGTTATGATATCCTCACCTTAATCCAATCGATGGCGGACTTTTCGTAACTAATTTTGCAGATAATCATAGTTCATTTCCAAATTTTCGGAAATTCCAAGTAGTTCATTTGAGTTTGAAACTGCGAGAGAGGATGAAAATTTTGCTGGCTAATCTATGAACAACGGAATTTTTTATATTATAATTTTTTGAAACGAGTTAGAACTGAGAGCGACTATCTGATAAAGTAACAATTTTTGTTTAATTCAGTAGAGATCATGGGAAGCTGAGCATATGGTAGAGCTTCTGCTGTAAATAGTGTTAATGAGTTTAAATTATAAGCAAAGGAGGAGGAATTTTTCGAGGGCCACGGTAGTTTGTGGTCAAGGTCTGAACTCGGCTGGCGGTTCTCGTTGGTCGGGTTCGATCGCACCGCCAAAAAAGCCCACCATTATAGCCGAACTGATACACATTAAATCTGTCGGGCCCAAAGTCTCCTCCCGTTGTGTGGAAGTTAGGACAGAGAATGCGCAGCTCAGGTGTCGTCTCAAATCCTTGGCCGTACAAATTACGGTCCGTCGCCAGCCCAGCCTCGTGTTGCTTCTGGTGCAGAGCGTTAACAAAAATAAACGCTATTTCGTCAAATGCTCTGGTAAAGTAGGAAGATTTTTTGTCTGGTAAAATTCATTGGTGTAAATTTACACTTAAAGCTTTCTGTGAAATGCATCAATCTGGGGATAAGTAATTATATGATGCCCATTAATATTCAAAGCATTAGAGATATTGCTTTTGTCCTCTTCCAGAATATTTTATTTATTGTATCAGGGCTATTGAGATGCAGAGAGGAAAGTACCGTTTGAAATTTGGGAGATAAAAAAATTTGTTCACTAACTTTCTTATTTTTCTACTTCAATATTTCTGATCAACTATTTGTAAAGTACAATGTTTGGAGTGCATTGTATTGCGGCTTAATAAAATTCAAGTGCTTTGGTTTGAATGATTAAAGTTTGATTATCCGACCACTTATTAATGATATATGTATATTAAAGATGCTGCAAATACTATTATTTGTTAAATTTGATTAAAGTCATCTTTTGATCTTGTAGTTCCAGGGTGCTTATAAGCTATTCTTTAAGGCCATTGATTTTTTTTCAAACTTTGTTTTTCATGTGGTTCATTGTTTGTAGGAATTTTGATTTTGTTGGAAAAATAAACTCCTTTATATTTAATGAAGAGGTTGCCAGTGAGAATCTGCCAGCATGATGTGAAACGTTGTATTCTTTTGTTGATAATTCTGCAATTGTACTTTATCAGGACTTGGGATGGTTTCAATGGATTTTTTTCATTGTATTTATTCTTTCTAAAGTATTTTGCAATTTTATACCGACCTGTCAGGAATTGTTGAAGCATTAAATAAAAATACCTGCATAAACCGAGCACTCCCACTCCTGTTTCAAGTGATTCAGAGATATGCATATAAATAAAATAATACGGGTGAAAGGACACTGCCCAGGGGAACTCCTTTTTTTAGAACATACTTTTTTTGTAGTGACAGGCTGCCCCTCCATCAGTCTGAAGATCAGTAGTTAGAATTTGCGAATCAAAGGAGTTACCACATTAGTCTGGTTTGAAATATTTGTATTAAGACCATCTATATATGCCGGGTCATAGAAACCCTTTATATCCAGGCTAAATTCCAGCAAGAATTTTTTTCTCGTTTTGGCATCGATAGCTTTATTAACGAGGTAGGTGGCAGTTCTACTGTCTTTAAATGGTACAAAGCCGTAATGATGAGAATGAAGTTTTCGTTCTATTGTCAGAAAATAAGATATGCGTCCAGTCAAGATTATTTCAAATGTCTTGGGAAAATACAGAAGTTAAAGCTATTGGTCTGTAGGATGAAATTTCAATTTTGTCTTTGCCCGGTTTCGGAATAGGGAGAATAATTGCGTGTTTCCAAGACTGAGGTACAATGGAATTCTGAAACAAATGTTGAAAATAGTTTAGGACAACTGTTCGTTGGCTATTGTTGAAGTTCTTTAGTAAAGTTGAATTAATCTGATACCTGGAGTAGTATTTTTAGCATAATTTATGGCTGTTTAATTCAGAAATATGGAAACGTTTATTAAGAAGGTCGTTTTCTTTATTGAGAAAATCTAGGGGAAGAGGTTCGTGAGAGCCGTTATTGGATGCAAGATAGTTTGCAAAAAATTGAGTTTGTTTTTGAGGATGGGTTACTTATTTATTATGATACTGGAGGAGATTTAAAGTTGATTCTGCATTCTTGTTCGTTGTAAGTTTTCTGAGAAGGCTATAGAAGATTTTAGGATTAGACACTTTATTGCATATTTCATCCCAGTACTTTGCTTTCTCTTGTTTAATACCTCTTCTTCTTAATTCCTTTTGCTTACTTAATAATAATATCTCAGTTTGCTCGAATACTGTTTGTATTTTATCCATAATTGTGGAGAAATATCGCTTATAGCCTTTTTGCGGAAATTTTTTTTGAGTCTGTATAAATTATTGCAAGTGCTGTTTCACAAAGGAGGAAAGGACTTATTGGATAATTGTATTTATTTGGTATTATTTAGAATTATTTCTGAGATTGTATCAGTGAGGTTTTCTATTTTGTTTTCTGGGTTTTCTAATGATGATTGTACTTGTTTCATTGTTAAGTGCCAGTCTGTTTTCTTAGAGATTCGCTTATTCTGACGTTGTAGAAATAGTTCCGTGATCGCTATCGAAAGACCATTCCGATACATAAGTATTAGTGTTTCCGGATAAGTTTACAGAGCAGAGGGTGAGATCAATCAGAATAGCTGAGCTTATATTACCTCTGTGGGTTGGGGTAGTAGTATTGAGAAGGATAAAATTGGAATCAGTTAACCAATTTACAAAATCTGTACTACGAGGTGAAATATGGTTCGAACCCCACATCGGGTGATGCAGGTTAAGGTCTCCATAAATTAAGATAGGATCTATTAAGGATTCCAAGTAGGATTTGATTAATAAAATATTGAGTCCCAGAGGAGTGTAAGTTTATTATGTAAAAGGATATATTCTTAATATATATTTATATAATTAGCATTTCAATATCTGGCGATTGTACTATTGGAGAAGGGATTTGACGAGCAAAAATGGTTGCAGGAACTGCTATTAGCAATCCTCCTCCTGGTCTGCTTGCTTGAAAATTATTTTCCCTGGAATGTGAAATTTGTCGCCTTGTTTCAAAAATGTTTCCTGGAAGATCCAAACGCCAGTTTTGTTGAAGGGAAGAATATGGAACCAAATAGTTTTGTTTTTGACGCTTCTACAATTCCATTGCAGAAAAAACATTAAAATAAAGAGAAAAGGGGAAAGGCTATATACAAAAATTCTCTCCTTCCCTGGAGGGATAGAAAAAAAAAAAAAAAATTTAAATCATGGAGGATTTGTCCTCATAAAAATTGAATATTATAAACTTTATTTAAATAGATCATCCAATGTCGATTTCATTTGATGCATTCTACAGGTTCTTTGATGCACTCAGTATGGGAACGCAAAAGTTCTGATGCATTTTATTTCAGGACTTTTTTCGACTCGGAGATGTAAATTTTCCCTCCGTTTCAAACATATTATACAAACATGGTTTCCATCATTTTCTTGATATTTTCCATGATAACCATGGTTTGTTTTTCTAAGGCAGCCTGGAAAGATGCGACAATGCTTTCTAATCTTTTTTTTTTTTTTTTTTTTCTAAATTCTGAATATTTTGGTCTGGAGTGTTTGTTTTTAGATATTTGGAATAGCTACCTGAAGATTTGTCCTGGTATTTCCTCCTCACTTCTTCTAAGGTTAGAAGATTCGTGTATTTATATTTCATGATCTGCTTTTCTTTAATGAAAACAGGACATAAAGGGGAATAAGCGGGATGGTCTCGTTTGCAGTTAGTGCAACAGAAATGGTGCAAGAGCCAGTGTGTGATATGCCACAATTAACACAGATGATAGGGTTTTGACAAAATCTAGAAGTGTGATAAAAGTTGAAGCATCTATTGCATTGTCTGGGTTTATCGATGAAAATTTGGATACGATGGTTAATAAATCATAGTTTGATATTGTCAGGTAAATCAGTGTCAAGGATGGCGATTAGTATCGGGGAAAACTCCTGATTGCTACCGCTTTTCAAGAAGCGTCTCATTTCTACTATTTCAATATTATTCGTACTCTGGAATTCTGTTGCCAAATCTGTTAGTGGTACATTAGTAGGAATTCCATAGATTAGGAATCGAGATGTGAATCCTTTCCAAACAATAGTGGACTTCACAGGTATGTTTAATATTTGTTCTATTGCGAGGATCCGTGCTGCGCATACGGTATCAGATGTACTTAATTTTATTTTACAGTTTCGTGTAAAAGACATATTTGAAATTTTTTCATATTTAGGAATTTTGCCTTTTATCTCTGCATGTAGATATTGTGGATTTGATTTAGGAATCGGAGATGCCTTTTGTTTATTTTCTAGAAAAATTGTATAGTCAGCTTCTTTCTATTATCCGCCCTTATTATGAGCTCTTGGTCGCCTTTAGGGCTCCGAAAGTATTTAGAGTTGTCCAAGTTCATCACGTCATTCATTGTGGGATTATAGCCCAAATCCCTCACCCTGAATGTGGAGGGACTCACTTGAGTCGCCTAAAGGTCTTCGAAATAATAAAAAATTGATCAATTGGTTGACTTACCAAATCCAAAGAAAAATACAAAACACTTCATTCTTACTTTGTGCTGGAGAGAGAAAAAATGACTAAAAAAATATAGTTAAGAGATAGGTTCTCCTAATTATTACTTCAAAAACCAAATCAAACTTCTCGACCTCACTCGCGAATCACATTCAGAAAAATCATGGATCTGCATAGTCATCAGTGGCTGCGGTAGCCTCGTGGTCATGGTTTCGGATTCGTGGCCGGCGGTTTTCGTTCATTTGCGGGTTCGATCCCTGGCTGCTGAAGACCCGCCTTGTAGCCGGGGCTGATGCACGTTAAATCTGTCGGGGCCCTAAGTCCTACCGTTGGCATGGTGTGGAAGTTAGGAGAGGGAGGGGGTGCCAGATTAAGTGTCGTCCTCGTCACTTGACGGTGGTTCAAAATTACGAGGTCCTCACCAATACCCCTCGTGTTGCTTCGAGTACGACGTTAATAAAAATTAAATTAAAACTGGAGGACGAGGTCACAAGATTTCAGGACTTAGGATACAAATAACAAAAAATAATTGCTATCTCTGCTGATAATGATGCAGCACCTGAGGAGTTGAAGCTGATTGACATGCAATCAGATCACTGAAATGTTTAATGCTGTGACATAGGATAATTTATAAAAATCTTTTTCTGCTGGAAAAATAATCTCTATATTGGTCTACATATATTTGTGCAAAGCTTTTCTTGCTTGAAGATCAAAGAGTAAATATAGATGCTCTTCCAAGGTTGTAATGAGAATCTCAACCAGTAATCCTGTTCCTGATTTTAGAAAAGTAAAATAGGGTACATTTGTCTTAATAAACAAATTCTGAAATTCAATACACATGTACCAATATATAAGAAATTAGCACAATAAAGATTGAATAAAATTGCCACTATTTAATTTCTACGGCATTTCAGAAAAGGTATAAATTGTACCAAGTTAACTGATTGAATATAATCATTTTTAAAGGTGCAGCCTCTCACTAGCTCCTGCTTCTACAGTGGCCCCGAGCCAAAAATAATGCCCCTCCTTGGCTTGTATAAACCTTGTGATATAAATTGAATAAAATTAAGTAGCACTTTCAGATAATATTAAGCAACTCCTTTAGATATGACCAAAAGTTATGTACTAGAATTGTTAAAGTAACCAAATGATAATGATTATGTTAAAGTCACATAGTAGATTCAGGTTATTCCACTAAAAATCAACTATGTACTTAAAGGAGGTCAAGGGTTGAAAGTATTCTATATATGGTGGGCCGCGGTAGCCTAGTGGTCATGGTTTTGGACTCGTGTCCGGCGGTTTTCGTTCAGTCGTGGGTTCGATCCTTGGCCACTGAAGACCCACCGTGTAGCCGGGGCTGATGCACGTTAAATCTGTCGGGGCCCAAAGTCCTACCGTTGGCGTGGAAGTTAGGAGAGGGTGTGTGCCAGATTAAGTGTCATCCTCGTCACTTGACCGTGGTTCAAAATTACGAGGTCCTCGCCAATACCCCTCGTGTTGCAAGGTTTATAAACTATATATATAATGAAAGTTAAAAATAGGATATTGGCTTGTGTTTTCTAATCGCTTGGAATGAGAAATATTTAAATAAATTAAGCATAACTCAAATGTTAAACATTTACTTAAAATCTTTTTATTACAAAAATAACTTAAGATTTCTTTTTGGTATTTGTACATGAAAAATCCTTCTGAATTTCTCTCCACTTCTCAACGTTCTTTTTGAAGAGAAATATTTTAAATTTCTTCAGTAAAACGCTTCCATTCCTATTAGCATTTACTCTCTCTTCTACTTGAGCTAAAATATTAGCCATTACTTCTTTCTGTTTCTGAGAAAGCAACATCCATATGCGTGCTAATGTAAGGCTGCCATTATAATCTGATGCTATATCAATTATGCATGGCTAAAAAGAAAAATTATTCAATATGAAAGAAATGCACAAATTAAAATAATTATTTCTCCAAAATATTTGAACAAACTAATACATGCATAAAGGATTTATGTCAAAGAATGCTAATCTAGTAAAAAATTATATTGTTTATTTTTATAGATCTGTTAATGGGAGACATTGAAATAAACATCAAATTAATATTTCAAACTCTTTTGGCAGTAAAATTTTAATAACAATATTTGTATAAATTTTAAAGTTTATTCTACAACTAAACTTGGGTCAACTTTCAAGATTAGAAATTTTAAAAAGGAATTCTGTTATAAAACTTAAGATATTTTGCTCTCATGAGAAACAATTTTTTTACACTTCTATCTTTGTCTCCATTGTATATTGATAATCTACAATATAATTATATCTTATGATAGGATAGAAAAAGGGACTGAAGATTAAGGAAAGTTAAAAAAAAATGACACTCTACATTTTCTCTAACTTAGATTAAGATATTGGAGAATAGACTGAATTATACATACGTAAGAATCACCAGACAAAAATATCTAGTTTATTGTTTTGTTATTTCACAGTAATATCTTTTTTGGAACATTGATTTCCTCTTTCTATATATATTAAAGGATTTCTTCAAATTAGTCGAAAGTAATATGGATTATAGGGTCAACCTTAACCTTTATAGTTCTCATCAGTTAGACTTTAATTGATACCATTTATAATATGTGTATGGCTCAGAACTAATTGGCAATGTTAATGGATCATTTAACTGTTAGAGTGCAACAGGTTTTTGTTTCCCAAGTGGTACAATAGTGATGATCTTATTCTCCATCCATAAGTACTGAAGAATGCTACAGTGCTGTTTTTCTGTTTATATGCTACAAGTCTTAATTCATTCAGTTGAGAGTTGTTACCATATCTTTCTGAGCATAAGTAGTGTCAATAGTGTGTTTAAGTCATAAAAAAGAAAATTTATATAGTTTATTATATATATAAAACATATGTAGAGTAATATTTCCACTAATTTTTTGTGTGATTTACAGTATAAGTTTACCGTAAGATCACATATTGGCAAAAATGGAGTGTGCCAAGATTGTGCTTTGCAGAATAAAACGCTGGCACTCAAATGGTTAACACACTTCTAAATGTTTTTCTCACTATCATTGCTGTTTTTTTCCTTCTTCTCGTAAATCTGATTTTTTATGATAAAATTAGCCAAAAATTCAAACTTTTGCTTTAAAGTTTGAGTAAATTTTATATGTTTGTATTTGTTATAAGAATGAAATCCAAATTTTAAGCAATTCCTTAGGGTCCACATCCTATTTTAGATTTAATTAACAATTTATTACACAGTATTAAAAATCAGAAAAAAATATTATGAATCATTTGAGCAAAGTTATGAAGTATATGGGCCCTAAAGATTACCAAAAACTATTTAAACCATTCTTTATATAATTTGGAAGGAAAAATAATAAATTGTAAGAAATTCATTTTTTGCAGAAATCAATTAATTCTAATGTCAAAAATTAGTTCCCTTTGAGTCACATACACACACATTAAGAATTATACCAATTTTATTCAGTTGCAATGAGAATTAAACCGAGAAAGGATGAAAAATTAGTTATTTAAGGATGTCACATTTTAAAAATGAGTTTTGTACAGTTAGTTTTCTCCTAGTTACAGAGCATTTACATAATCCAAAAATGAAATTGGTGGTATTTTGCTTTATAGTGTCTAAGCTGTAAAAAAGTTTACATATTCTGTATATGTACCTGCATATTGAGGAATCAATGAATGGAGAACACAAGGTAGGTAACAAATATTGAAACAGCCCAAAACTATGTTATATTTTAAAAATTGACAGATTTTTTTAAAAATATTTTGCTGAAAAATCTGAATAAATAAATTAAAATTTTAGAAGTCATTTCCAATTCTTCAAAAATAAAAATTGATTTTTTAGAAAATATTTTTTTTAAAAAAACTATTTCTTAGAAAAGGAAAGAGAAAATTAACCTTCAGTGACTGGATAAGTTGGCCTTTGCTTTTCTCACCAACAGAATTACTGCCGAAGAATGCATTTAATACATGACACCCATGTACATGAGAGGCTAAAAATGCAAGATCTTGAGGTTTCATATTAAGGATGCTATTAACGACCTAAAAAGAATGGAACAATATATATTTTCAATACAGTAATATACAACAACTCTGTGACAGAATAAAAATATTAAAAAAATATCTAATGCAAAATTTATTTAGAAGTAAGCATGTTAATATTCAAACTTAAGTTATACTATTATAAAAAAACAAAATAGCATCTTCCCCACAAGTTGTCCAACATGGAAGATAATGGAGAATGATGCTTTATTCACAAATATTTACGAAATGTAAGAAGAAGCACAGGTAGAAGAGCTTGTACAAAGTAACAGCATAATCAAGAAACACAGCACTTGTGCAGTTCAGCAACACAAATAGATATAAAACAGCGCTCTTAATAACATTCACGACACTTTCAATAATGTTCAGTTCTCTGCTTAATAGTTTGTACTATGGACAAGTCTCCAAAGTAATACTTTGCATGAACTCCTAACAACTTCCAGTAGATACATGCGTCTTCTTGGAAGATTCACTCGGCCACACCACCAACATATTCTTTAGCAGATCAGCTAAGCCAATTCTCTCTCCCCCCCCCCTAGCTTTGCATCTCTCTGTATCTATAGCTGTTCTGGCTAGGTTTAAGGTTATGGAGAAATCCATGAAAAGCCCATAATTAATGCTATAATCGAGATATAAGATACCAGCACTTTCTTTAGTATTCAACAAAATCCCTCTTTCTCCTTTACATGAGTAAAATTGAAAGGAAGCGCATTACAGGTTTATAACATTATCAGATTCACATTGCACATTAACATTTTTAATGAGGCTGCAGTAGTCTAGTAGCCAGCGGTTTTTGTTGAGTCGTGGATTCGAGCTTTGATGCCACTAACAACCCCTCATGTAGCCAAGGCTGATGCACGTTAAATCTGTTGGGGCCCAAAGTCTCCCCATTGGTGTGGAAGTTAGGGGAGAGAGATGTCAGCTCAGGTGCCATTGTCACTTTACAGAGGTTCATTGCTAAGAGCTCAAGTGTTGCTTCAGTGCGATGTTAATAAAACCAACCAACATTTTTAATCTCTAATATGCTTTATTAGCTGGAATTTTACACTTTCCAATGATGAAAATGTTATGATCTAAGGATGTATAAAAATGAATTGACTGAATATTGATACATTTGGAAACAATATTTGAGCACATTACGCCTGCTTCCCAGTAAGTCACTATACATTAAGTCAATTCTCAGGAAACTTTTTAAGGCACACTCATTATTTTTATAGCGACTAACCAGTATAGTTTGAGCAGACTTTTAAGAACAAAACGGAGTTAAATTTGCTAAGATGGACATATAAACTTTCTAAAATAGATTGGACTTCAGTAACTCAATTTACGAGCTATTTTAAAACAAGGAATTGTGTAGGCCCCAACTGCATTCTTAAGAAAAGGGTTAAGACAAACTGATCAGCAATTCTAAATCCTTTTACCAAACTATGTAAAAAAAAAGATGTCTTTTTCTCAGATCATATTATTTTAATCATGTAAAAAATTGGATTACTACTAAAAACTTTTTTTAATGTAAAACATTTGTAATCCTACTTTTCATATTTTATATGCAACAGTTTTATTTGACTTGAATAAATATTCACCCTGAATTTCTCTTCACACCTTAACGAATTTAGCATTTCAAAGATGAATCTTACATACACATAATTCCAATGACGATTACCATATTTATGTTCAGACGTGTTAAGTTTAAGCTAATCATACAATAAAACAGAGAACAGGGACTAGATAAAGATATGAAAGTCTAACCGTACACAGAAATATGCAGCGCATGATAAAAGTCAAGTAAAAATGTAATTGTAATAAAAGAGAACTGTAAGAGAAAAGAGAATGTGCTGTTTTATAAGCAATAAAACAGCACTTTCTTAATTATTAAGGCATATTATTTAAGAACCAAATAAAGTAATTTTAAATTAATGTAAAAGAGCAAAATGTGCGAAGAAAAATATGCATGTATTCAGGGATATCTTAAGGCATGGACCAACTGGGCCTTGCCTCTTTCTTTATGATGATTATTTATGTAAGTAGTGAGCGTTCATTTTAAAAACTCAAACCAGTCAAAAGTTAATTGAGAAATCTTTTGACTCAATCACGTTTGAATAATTTAAGCTTGAAGATTTAAGTTTGAATAATTTAAGCTGAAATATTATTAGCAACAGATTTTGAAGACCTAATTAATGATTTTGTGAATTTAAAATGTAGAAAACGAATATTCACATAAAACCTCATTTTACTATGAATTGCTTTTATTGAACTGTACACGTATATACACCAAATTAGATTATAGGGTTGCAGGTGAGGCCTATTTTCTTACAAAACCCCAGGGCCTCAAGAAGTCTTAAGATGTCCTTGTATGTGTTTAAGATATGAATTTAAGTAATTATGAATAAAAATATAAATAAATGTCATGCAAATGTGTTGAAATAACCATATAACTGTAAAAAATTACTGATTGGATGTTATTTAATGAAAATTCAGAAATTACTTTTTCCTAAAAGAATGAATGAAAAACTATGTATGATAAACCAATCACTAGAAATCCATAAATGAAAAAAATTTACTAACTTTGAGTAGTCATTTTTAATTTTTTTTCCCCCTTTAACCACAACTAACATAGTAAAACATCATTATATACAATTATATTCAAGGTCGAAAAGCATTATTGAATACATTTATAATAAGAAATACTACACAAAGATATTTACTTTTATAGGTTTCTGAAATTTTAAGATTGCTTGTACAAGTAATGAGCCTTGAATACATATAGAAATTTCGGGTTGATTACAAACTTTGAAATCCAAAAGACAAGGAACTAATTGAATTTGCTTTTCCACTGGATCTGCACATTGATGACACTGCATGATAAACTGAAACAAAATAATAACAAATTTTAAAGAATTAGTTGCCAAGAGTAATTTTTCTTTTCCTTTATTTTTGCTTTAATAAATTATTTTTTGCTTTTCTTAGATTTTTTTATAATCAGAAACTTTATGCCAACATATACATATAAATACAGGTGAGAGCAAATTTAAACTGAATGAAAATAATTTGTTTTCAAGAGCAATTAAGCAATATGCCATAGAAATAAAGATTCATTTTTATGAGCAAACGAATTTATGAGGCAAAAAATAAGAATTACATTTTTATGCAGTAGTTTACTTTAAAGTTTTCAATAATCGATTTTCTACAAGATATAAAAGTAAAAGCACAGACCAATAATATCCAATTTTCCAACTTCTTATTTAATAAAAAATAAATTATGATTATTAACACTTTTGCAGTCTAAAATATTAATGTTTGATAAATCTAGCAATTAAAATACTTATATGTATTTAAAACTATTTACATTTTTTTTAACATCATGAGCATTTTGACTACAACCAACAGAAGCTGTTTCTATGGCAATATGTTTTAAACAAAATAATAATAAATATGTAGAGACACTGAAATACATGCTTTTCAAATATCACATTTAAAAAAATGTGTTTAATTTATATAAATGGAATTTGTAAAACATTGAATGTATCACAGACAAATTATAATAATATTATTCTTTAAACCTTACACAAATGTATGAAATGCATTTAATATGAAATACATTTCATATAGGTGAAAAATCATTTCTTTAAAAAGCAAAAGAATAAAATTAACAATCTATAATTTAAAGGAGAAAAAAAAAAAAAAAAAAAAGAAAGTATGATGAGCTCAAAAGAATTTTCACTTACAATTGATACAAATATAAGTTTTTACCTTCATAAACTGATTTTGTTGAACTTTCAGACGATTACAAGCTCCAGCTATAGAAATAAATATTCCATAATGACCAGAATTCCGTACTATTTCAAACATGCTTCCAATTTTTTGATTCATTAATTCAAACTAGTGATTGAAGAAAAAATGAACTTCAGAAAGATTGATAAAATATATAAATAAGTAAAATAATTTTCTAGCCCATTCTAAAATAATGTAAAAAAATTGCAGCTAAAAAATCTGGTATACATGTCAAATGATAATGCCTTTTAGTCATTAAAAATTCTTGAAAGAACAAAAATTACACCCTCTAATTTTGGTTACTTTAATGTATATACATTACACAAAAAAAATACACAAACACATTATTCTAACTAGATTCGGAACTCTACTAACTTGGGAGTCCATTTAACTCTCTGTTTCCCTATAAGCTATTTTTATCAGATCAGATTAATCATGTTCTAGATGAAGTCAAGATTTCCTATTAAGAGTAGACAAAACTTTCTTTTTCCTTCTTATTTTATACATCACAGATTTAACATGCTGTAGAGTTTCAATTTGCATTAGCAAACTTATATTCTGAATGAGATAAATAAGTAAAATGGTGCTGATGCACTTAAAAATGAAGGATAGAGTAGAGTAGGAATCTTATATAAAACCAGAATTAAAAGAAGTAAAACTAACAAAAGAGGTGTAGGAAAAGAAAACTTTAAAAGCATCCAAAAAGGAGGAACAGAGACCCGAGTCGAAAAGAGGAGGGCAAGAGAACAAAACCTGTCGTTCTCAGTTCAGAAAAAAACACATTGTGTTTAGAAGTGAACTCGTATTGTGTTTGGTTGACATCCATTTTAGCTTTAAAGTTTTTCCCTTTCAAAAAAATTGGAGAGAAATAGGAGATAATCAGAAGATTCTAGATCTGAGAAGTATGGTAAATGTGACAGAATTTCTCAGTGTAGTTTCATGATTATCTGATGAGCAGTATGTGGTCTGGCATTATTATGTAATTATTGTTGAATATCACTAGCCTCTTTCTTTTGAGTGCTTTCTTTAAGTCCTCCATTTGTTGACAGTATCTCCTCAAATTGAGCTTTTTATTCAGTTTCAAAAGATTGTAACATTTTAGTCACTGAGCATCCCAACATATACATAGCATTCTCTTATTCATGCTCAATTTCAACTTAAAGAAGGAAGTGGCAGGTGGTCCAGGCTTCCAGTGTGCTCTTTTCTTGATGTTTATTATGTAGGCAATCCTTTTTTCACCACCAGTTATCATGCCAAATTCTATGAATATTATAGATCAATAATCATAAAACAGCCCTAGTAACTATACTGCAGATTAAATATTATTAAATGTAAGAAAAATGAATTATACTATTTCACTTCAAGAACTTTCTGAAAGACCTAATACAATCAAGAGTCCATAGGATGCAATTTTAAAAAGAAAAACATATAAAATCAGTATGCACTTAAAAAAAAATGATACTAAACTACACAATAAAATGATAATAACTGTCTTTTCTTTCTTTCTTCCAATCTGTTTAAAATAATTATTTCAAATTTCATTTCTTGGTATTGAGAGAAAAATGCTACATATGTCATTGAATTTTGTATTTTAACAAACAATCAGAATTGCAGTCTTCAAACATAAAATTACACTATCATTGATATATTACGCACATATACAGTAAATTATAAAATAAGTACACTTTGAACATGAACACTTTAAGACAATGAAAATTCAGATTGATAGATCCTTTCTTCTTGAATCCAGTTACAAAATTTTTGATAACATCACTAATATTCAAATTTTCAATTACAGAGTTCTCAACTGATAAATATACAAGATTTAAAAATCTTTGTGTGTGTGACAATGTTTATCTTAAATGTTTCAAGCATTATCATGTCTTACAGAGGAAGTCAAGACAATGAAAAAAAAAAAAAAAAAAAGCTAAGGTTTTTCTGTGAAAATTGATTTAAAATGCTGCTACACTACCAGCCTACTAAATTATACATCTATATTCTGCTCAGTTTGACAATACGCTACATTAAATCTTTAAGGGTGGAATGTCAATTGTGAATCCTCAGATTTTTGAAAAATAATTTTCAGATGTTTTTCAGAATTCAACAGCTGAGGGAAACTAGATATAAACAATATTCACAATAAACACTATCCATTTATGAATAATTTTCTGCCCAAAACTGATCTATATTTAAGAAATCCAGAAAATTCTACATTATCTCTTTATATAATTAATTCTTCTTTATATGTTTATGTACAATTTCAAATAATTTAATTAAGTTCAATCACATATTTAAGCAACTTTAAAAATATTTGAATGTAATGAATTTTTATTGCAGTAAAATGATGCTTTCGATTAAAATATAACACACAAAACTCATAACTATGGGAGAAAAAAAGTTCCCCAAAAATATGCAAATATATATATATATATATATATATATACTAAGAAAAGATCTGTTGTTCCCATTGATATATTTATTTACATATTAATTAATAGAAAATTATTTTATTTAATCAAAAACAATTTTTTACAAGCAGAAACAAGTAATTTCTTAATAGTTTTCTCAGAGAATGATGGAAGAACTCTAACCAGAAAAATGTTAATGTCTTTGAGAAAGAATGTTAAAATGAGCTGAAATTAATAGTGTTCATTAACAGTCCTAGAAATTGGCCAATATATAGCAGTGGTCCCCAAAGTGGATAATATCACTTCCTGATGGGTGCTGGGATGATTCAAAAGAGGGGAGGGGGATAGTACTTTCAAGAATAAGCAGAGGACATAGAATGATTAAATAGTTAGCTAATTAGCTAACTATTTAATCATTAAACCATTAATTAATTAACCCAATGATTAAATAGTTAGCTAATTAGCTAAGCTTTTTCTGTTCTAATCAATGCTATGTTTTAATTGTAGTGAAAATATTAACATTATATGAAAATATTAAGAAAAGAAATAACGAAAAACATACTGGTCTCCCAGCATAGGTTTTATCATTCATTCCGTGTCCCTCGACCAAGGCTGAGGGAATTTTGAATAGTTAAAGAATGCATTTTGATTTTGCAAAAGAAAATGAGACTATTTTGATTTTGAAAAATCAAAATAGTCTCATTTTCTTTCCTTTTTAGTTTTAATTCAAATATACATAAGTTGAATATTAACATTAAATTAGCATACATTTCATGTTCACCAATTCAAAAGAAGGTTGTCACTTTCAGTCAATCATAACATTGCTAATGATGATGCACCAGAATAGTAAAAAAAACCCTGTTTTGATGTGCTTGCATTAAGATGGCTGATCATATATAGTAAGCTTTTATTGCGACATATGAAAATAAATAAAGTACTCAAATTTATAAGTATATAAATGAAAGAAAAGCATTTAATATAACATTTAATTGAACTTTACAGAAAATATAACTGAAAATATACAAATTAAGAAAACATGACTTCTGTTATATCATGTAAACATTGTTTACAAATCAAATAATTTTATAGTTTATTATGCATTACTATTTCATGCAAAGGTATCCACAAAATATTACTATTCTATTGAATGAAATTGGTTTCAAGGCCCTGCAAGCTAACTTTACAACGGGTCCAACTTTTGTTCAGGCCAATCCTGCCATCAACTATATGTTCTTGGGATGTCTGCATAATAGCTCCTTCCCCTTATCAACTAAGCTACTTACCTCATGTTTTTAAATGGTTTGCAACATTGAGATCCCAATGATTTTGTGTGATCTCTTTAATACCACATAACTATTTTTTAAGAAATAATTTGAGTTTCCAAAAGAAGAATACTTAATCTACATGTTCGTTGCACATAATAATTATCAAAAGCCAATTAACGCCAAAGAGAAAATTACATCCAAAGCTATTCCATAAGATTAAAAATCTCTGAAATGCATTTCATAATGTTCCTTCTTGATACATAGAGGAAAAGGAACATAGAAGAAACATGGCCAAAAAAAAGAAAGTAAGAAGGAAGGGGAATATGACATGGATGAAATAATCCATGTGGTATAATTATTCAGTTCCCTACATAATAAAAAACAAAGAAGTTCAAGGTTTTTTCAATTTTATCAGTATGTCTTTATTGAGGAGAAAGGAACTATCAAAAATGCATAAAAAGTTAAAATTTGAAATGCAAAATTTGGATTTAATTCCAATATATTTTAAAATGGTCAGACATTTTTAAAAAGTTGTATCCATACAATATTCTTGACAATCTTTTAAATAAAATTTTTATGATATTTGTATAAAAAGTATAGTTTTTTGTGAACTATAAGCAATGAGAAATAAATTTGATTTCATAACTTAACTTCAAGAATGAAATAAATGTACAGTATGCTCTTAAAACACTTGATTGACATTTAAAAACAAAACATTTAAATATTTTTAAACATAATCATTTAGTCTGAAATTTATTTTTATGTGTAAGAAACTGTCATATATTAAAAACATCTTTAGCATAAAATAATCATAAGTTAAATAAATCACCAATCATCAAAATTTTACTGATTGCATATAAATAAAACTATTTCTGAAACAATGTACCTGCTCTTTACTCTCAACAACATCAAAAAGTCTCTGAATAATGTAATTGCCTATAGAATGAGTTACTAAAGATTCCAAAGAATCAGCAATGTAATCATTCCATAAACTTAATTGAAGTTCTTCATCTGCAGCTGCAAACATTTTCTCAACCACAAAGGAGCAATTTCTATGTAAGAAAGGCTTTGGAATGCTATTGGGAAAAGAAAAAAAATATTTGGGATTATGACATTTGATAATTGGATGAATGATTTAACATATACAATACATATTCCAAAGTATTAGATTTCTTTTAATAATCCTAATTGCATTGAAAAATATAATTAGTATTCATATAACATTCTCTTCAAACTTTAATCATTTATGACATACATTTGAACAACTTTTATTACATACTTAAGGATAAGATTTTTGTCTATTAGAGACTAGTTTTATTTTCTTTTCCACATAGCCACCCTCTCTTATATACAATTATATATAAATTTCAATCAATTAAGTTATGCTGCATAACAATGTTTATTTAGCTTATACTTTAAACATATATGTCAAAAAATCCATAAGTTTAATCATTGAACCCATATTTGCAATCTGGTAGTCCTTAAATCAAATTCTAAAAAATATTTTTTTTGGGGGGGGTTGGGGAATTCAGTATCTATTACACACACATAAAATGTAAGGTAAGGTTATATTTTACAACTCTGTAAAACTATAATACAAATTTCATTAATTTAACAAATCTATGAGCACATTTCTCTAAAGAATTTTGATTATAAATGCCTCTTTGCTTTATAAAACTAATAACACTTAGTTAAAAATTCATCTTTCATAGAAAAATTAACTATAGGTGATATAGTTCTGTAATGACTATCTCAATATAAATCTTTCCAATAGTACACTCATTATTCTATGCATACTAATCTTTTAAACAAAATCCTTCTCATGTAGAATTGTCATACTAATATTTTAGAGATTGATTTCAAGGAAGATTTGTGGGAAAGAGAGACTCTAAACATTTATTTTCATATTTCTTGTGAATCCTCGCAGTATGCGTCACATAGTTTGAAAATTACTATTGAATAAGTGTTTACTGTGCATGGTGATGGTAACACACATTTAACAATAATTCTTAATAAACAGTAAAGCACAAATATTCTTGTATTCCATGCAAATATAATATTCTTTAATATAATGTGGACTATATTTTTAAAAACATTTATCCACAGGAAAAAAATTAGTTCAAAGCATAGAATAATCAGTTGCAAATAAAATCAATTGCCAAGTATAGAGTATTATCAATTTAATACAAAATGAACTTCAATGTAATCACACAAACAGCTTTAATATATGTCCTGAAACCCATACATGTATAGTATTCAGAACGTTGAATTAAAAAAAAAGTGTAAATTGGTAGTCATGAAAGATGATTAAATAGGACATGAATTAAGTTGAGTTTTAGCATGACTAGTTAAGAACAAGTGTCACTTTCAATAATTGAAAGTGTTGCACAGATCTGGCTTCAACTCAAAAGAAATCTTGACACCTATTTTATGCTATAAATTTTTTTTTTGAAAAAAAAAAACTTTTTTAAAGAAATAATCTTACTTATTATGACTTCTGTCAGAAAACATTTTTGTGGCAAAGCTGGAAATGAATCTTTTACATCCTTTGGGCAATCGCTTTTTCAAAATACACAATAAAGTCTCGATTACAACAGCAGAAGAACTGTTAGTCACATAAACTACAATAAAAATACATATTTAAAAAAAAGGAAGGAAAATAATCTTGTTCATATGCAATGATAATTTTGAGGCATTAAACTGAAATGCA
The DNA here is from genome assembly GCA_019974015.1 of Nephila pilipes. Taxonomy (NCBI): domain Eukaryota; kingdom Metazoa; phylum Arthropoda; class Arachnida; order Araneae; family Nephilidae; genus Nephila; species Nephila pilipes. The sequence goes on from BMAW01111206.1 coordinate 19,803, forward strand.
ATAAAGATTTTCAGTTTTTTAAGCAATTTTAAATTTTCTTAACACATTTGTAAAAAAAAATTAAAGCAACAGACAGAATCAAAACAAAGACTTAATAGAGAATTAACAAAAAAGCTTCATGAAAAATCAGTGAATATTTTAACTATGTCAATGAGCTCTAAGGTATTCTATAGCACCAAGAGATTACTTAGGAGATATTTTAAAAGGAATCACATTTTTTAAAATAATTGTCAATAAAATGTTTCTTTTTAAATACTTTTGCAACTTACATTTCTTGAATGTTTCAGTAATATATAAAGCAATATTTAACAAAATTCAGGACTTTAAGAATTCCCAATTTTCAAAACATGCATTTAAGTTACAGATTGAGTTTTTCATTTGAAACTCTACATATCTTAAAGAAATTATATAAATTAAAATAAAGTATTGATACAAAAACAATGTAAAGGAAAGAAGGAGAAATATACATAATGCAATAGTATAAAAAGAATGCTGAATTTTTCAAAATCTTATTACTATTTCGTTAACTGAATAATTATCAAGAAAATTACAACAAATTGAATTGTCTCCAATGTAATTTAATAAATTCTTCACAGAACATTTCAATTTGATTTAATACTATGAAAAATAAATTATTAAAATTGAAATAAAAAAAAAGATTCAAGTATTCTATCTCATTTACTAAGGTTGCTGAAATCACAGCAAAAGTTAAAAACCCTAGGTTTAATTCTAATAAAAAAAATGTCATAAGAAACATTAAGGGACTAGATTAAAAAAATCAAAAAATATTTTAAGACTAAAGTTTTCTATCTCATTCCATCAGACTGCTGAAATTTTAAAAAAAGTTAGAAATCCTAGGTTTAATTCTAATAAAAAATAATGATTCATAGGAAATATTATGAGACTAAACTAAAACTCATAAAAGATTTTTATCTAACAATTAATATACTGAATATGTAACAAATAATTTAGCAATTGGTTAACTGTTCCCCATGACCATTTCATATATAAATACATAAGTCAGATGGTAATTCATTAGATTTCACGTGCAGTTTATAGTTCAATGAGATCAATATAAGAGATATAAAAAGCTAGATAGTAGTTTGCTAGTAGCTAGCTAGATAGTAGTTTGTAGTTTATTATGTTTATGATACAAGTAAAATTTAAAACTATTAATTACAAATATCAAATAATACATGACAATGAACAATAACAATTGATATTTAAGATATTTTCACATTGATACCTTATTGGCATTTCCACTCACAATTTTTCTCTTTTATTTGAACATCCATAAAGCTATATGATTTATCAATGCCATTTTTTCACTGGAGTAGTTTAATCTACTTCCTAGTAGGCTAATTAGATGTATAGCTTGTGTGTCTGATATATTAGAAATATGTAATATTTTTCATAACATATTTTATTTACCTTTATAAAACCTTTTTCTGCTTTTGTTAAATTTACAGGAATAGTTAAGACAATAATATTTTTAATTTTTTTGAACATTTTGGCAAACCACAGTTAAAATTTTCCCACAAAATTTTGAAAATCACTAATTTGATTTTTGCTAATAAAAAGAGCCTCATAAATACACCTAGCTGTTTTTAAACTGTTTTTTATTACCACACTTACTTCAAAATCCCAGTTATATGCCTTTAAAATTATAAAAATAATGATTTATATCAATCTTGAAAGGCTACAACTTCCTTTAAATATTTGTAACATATTATATTACTTAAAATTTATTACAATGTTTCCTAAAAAATTTTCTAGAGTAATCGTAACAAATGTTTTTTTATATATAAGTTTCTCCCAAAATAATTCAGTGACTTTCTTTTTTTATATTACAAGATTCCTTTTTCCTTCAAAGCTTTTGAAATGCTTTAATAGATATTATCATGAGTTTTTCTACCTTTATTAAAATTATAGAGAGAATTAAGAGAATTAATTTTGTTTTAAATGAATCCAATTGTAAAAAATACATTTTTGAGATTGCAACTATGCCCAAACATTTTTCATTTGAATAAAAAGTTAAAGAAATGCATAAATATGTGTATCACTTAAAGGTAATTTTAACTTATATAGTACATCTTGACTCAACAATTACTAATCCTTATAATTTTAAGTTTGAAATATTTCCGAACAGCTCATTTTGGTTCTTTTTGGATGGATGAAAAATAGTATAACCTTTTCAAAACACAACTTAAAATGAAGAATTATTTGGTTTATACCCTACATTAAATAATCCAAAACAAGATATAAAAGATGGTTTAAACTGGGGCATATTAATATGTTTGGAAACGTTTGTATAATTCTAGTGCTCACACCATGTTTTTTCTCCTATGTAAAAATCAGGTATTATACCAGCAAGATTTTGTTAATTTTTTTTTTCAGGTAGTTCTTAAAAAGTCTAACATTAATTAAAATGTTCCATAACTGATGACCATATTGTTTCAGTGCATCTTGTTTTTCCAGTTCTACTAATCCATGAAAATTGTAAGTGATGTAATTTAACTTTAACTTCTAAGGAAAAAAAAAAGTATGACTGGAATTTTTAAAGCTTACTTAATATTCAAACATATTTTCTGATAATTTTAAAATATTTTATAAAAGATTTCTGGTTTAATTTTCTGGGAAATGAAATATCTTCACTAACAGCACTTTTCATGAGAACGTAATCATATTCTTATATATAATCCATTATAAAAGTGTACATTTACATCATTTATTACTTAAAAACAGTTAAATCTTTTTAATTGGTATTAAACTGTATTAAATATTTCATTAGTAGTACTTATATAAATATTTTTCACTCATTACTTTAGTTACAGACTCACTCAAATTGAAATAATTGTCTTCACAAATATTTTTGAAAAATAAAAGTGAGTGATTGAAAATGTACTTCATTGAAGATATAATAAGTTACATAAATAAATATAATAAGCATTGTACTTTATATATATATATATATATATATATAACCTTCCAAGACACTTATTTTGTTTTAGAAAAAATTCTAATTACAAGCACCATTTTAACAATCAATTTGTAAAACTTAATAAAAAACATGTATAAGTTTTGTCGAATCAACGTGAGCTGATTGAATCCTAACATTGAGCATATTCTCTCATTAAATAAAATTTTAGCTATTTTCCTTACATGCACATTAATTTAAAAATGCAATACCGTATTTAGAGCATAGACTGCACATTTCATAGCCAAAAAAATATTTCTTGATCTTAAAAAATAAAATAAAAGACTGTTTTTATTAAAAATGAGCACTTAACTTACCCATAATGTCTTCAATATTCAAAAATGCTTTATAAATTTTCTTTAACAAGCTAGTAAACAATTTGGGAACATCTTCAAGTACTACAGGAACTGAATATTGATCAGTTTTTGATGATTCTTCTCCTAAAAAAATGCATTTCAACAATAGTTATTTTTAAACATTTAATAAGTTTTAAAAAGTTACATTTCATGCCGAATATCTGTTGAAACATACATGAGCAAAATAAATTTTTTTTTTTCAAACTCAATTTTTTTTTTTTTTATATACTTTAAAAGTTTTAACAATCCAGATACTTGAGAATTTTAAGAATAATGATTCTTGAACTTACCTAAATACTCATTACGAAAATGTTTTTTCTGATTAACAGAATTTTTGCTCGTGAAATCAGTATATGAACTCGTATCTCCTCCTAATGCTCTGATTTCTGAACAAGCCACATGACAAGCATATGGATTCTGAAGACAAGATTCAAAATTTTTAATTATGAATTCACCAAAATCACTAATCCATGACATGAAATATGACACATTTTCTTTATCTGGATTGTCTTCCGCTGATTCTAATGCTGAAGACCAGTTCTGGAAAACATCCATAAAAAATATATCAAATAAACAATTTTCTCTAATCTTTTTTAAAATAATACCACGACTATCAATTAAACTTTAAATAGTTATTGAAATTAATATTCTAGAATATTTTACAAAAAAGAAAAATAGTTTTGATTAACACCTGAAAGATGGCTGAGTCCAAAAAAATTATTTGTTTCAATTTAAATAATTTCTTAAAACAAATCACAGAAAACAAATTCATTATATGTTAAAAGAGAGGGAGAGGAATCGATAAATATAAAATAAATATTATAAGATACTTGAAAACCTAGTTAATATTTTGTTTTTAAATACCTGAATATTTTGAAGAGCAATATTCAACAATAACTGAGTAATATGACTAATAGCAGCATTAGTACAAACTTCCTCCTTCTCCAAAGCAAATGCATCCATAAATTGTCGAAATACAGCAGGATCTTTATTATAAGATAACAAAAGTTCTATGCCACGGCTCAGATTCTGAGCCGACAATTTTACTTCATAACCCTTACTTTCTCTTAGAACGTTAGAAACAAATATTTCTAGAAACAAACAGAAAAAAAATAGGATTACGTTTCATACATCAATTCAGCAATAGGGTTAAAATATTTTACACACTCAGCTGTGAAAAAGGGAGAAAAAGATATTAAAATAAGTAATTAAATTTTAAAAAGTGTAACATTTTCAGTATAAGTAACTGAATAAAATAAGATCATAGGGTACTTTTCCATTTCACCGACACAGGCGATGATACAACCAACACCAAATGGAAATACATTTTTTATGTGTATACTTGGCGAGATTTGTGCCAACAAAATGGAAAAGTAACCAATTATAGTATGTAAATTTCATCAGTTTCATTATAACCTTCTATACTATTAAATAAAGTGAAAACAACAGCACCACAATCTGCTAACTCTAAGACAAGAACAACAAGTCTACAGTGCCTAATTCATGCATTACAGCACTCACTTCATTAGATAATCACATCAAATCAGAAGATATCAGGCACACATGATCAAGAAAAAGTTTGTGATTAAAAAATAAATAAGAAATTCAGTGTTCTATGAATATAGGCGTAGTCAGTCAAAAAGAAGTTGGGCTATGAGTTTCTGAGCAATAAAAGAAAACTTTATGAAAATATTTTTGCGGTATACTGAGCCAAATTACTCAGATACATCTGCATATTACAATGTCTATCATCTACACATAAGAACATCTTTGGGTTCATAAAAAAACATATTAAGAGGAACTTTTTTGGTCTTCTTTTAAAACAGAAAATTTCTCCTTTTCTGACATAGGTTTTTATATATATTTTTAAAATCAAGCATGTATGTATTACAAAATTTTATTCTAAATAACTTTTGAAGGACTGTTTATGCTCCTTGTTCTCTGCATCCAAACCCAATTCATCAATAGTATGGAGATGTATTTCAAAATAAAAATCTGTATTTTTCCATTTCACCAGCGCAAATTTTGCCAAGCAAGCTTCATTGGCAACAACACACAGTAAAAATGTTTTGCACCATTGAATTACACTGAATACAGCTGACTCCATTTGTATCATTTTTGGTAACTTTACCACCTGCACCATCGAAATGGAAAAATACTAAAATTTCATATATTATTATGCCATTTACTTCTACATGGGGCTAAATTCTATTTTTTTAAAAGGAAATGTGCAAGTTTCTTCAATTTATGAATCATTTATTTTTTAAGATTTAAAATGAATACTATGTAGTGTAATAATAATTCAAGCATGTTATAAAAATATTTCAGCCTTCTTAAGCAAGAATTATATTTCATGATATTTTATTTATTTTTAAAAAAATTCATACAAGGTCAATTAAAAGTAAACCAGTTAGTACACACCAAAACTGCATATTCCAGAAGTGAGTTTTGTAAAACTTCTGTAGTAATGTATTTATAGAGTCTTGGTATTTAATGATACTAATACGGCTATGTTATTAATATGCATAGTTGTAAGTCCCCCCCCCAAAAAAAAAAATATTGAGTTGTAAACGCATTAATCCCCATCTTGGTATGAAGCGAAGCCAGTATCACTGTTAATATGTAAGCACTTAGTTCACATCACAAACCAAATAGGCTCAATATTAAATCCCAACCTTACAAATACATATTTACCATAAATATATATTTAAAAAGTAATGCTACTGAAGTAATTTAGACTTTTAAATGTCAGAAAAATAGATACGAAACAATGAATATGAAGACATACAAAAAGAAAATAAATACAAAAACAATTTTTACATTATGGAAATCGCACATTATTATAGAATTTTAATTCTGTAAAGTATGATTACAGAATACAATTACATTTTTATGAAAGTAATCAAATAAACCAGATTTACCAGCATCTTCATTGGATACTGAGTCTTTGAAAGTTTTAAGTATTTTTTCATAGTATAACATTAATTCTGATAAGTTTTCATCCTTTTCTTCTTTATCAAATGCAATGGTGTTTTTGTGTTTATCATGCTGGAATGCATTATCACGGATTTTGTTGGATGAATATGATTTTTTGTTATAGTATCTCATATTACCATGATTTTGAGATGCATCTGTTTTATTGTCTGAATATCTCATATTTCTATGTTTTTCGGATGAATATGAATAATTTTCAGTATCTTTAACATTAGAAGATACTCGATTTTTCCCTTCATGCGGATGGGGTTTCCCTCGATATGTTTTGCGTTGTTTAACTGGTGTACGATCAACAATTTGTTCAAAATCATCGCATTCCGTTTCAAATTTTCTTTTCCCTTTCTTAAAATTGAATCTTCCTTTCCGATCTTCGTAAAAATGTTTCTGGTCTTCCATCATATCAATAAACCTATTTAAGAAAAAGGCAACCACAGCAGTGCATTCCAATAATTTTAGATTTGTCTTTACAGAACAAATACAGCTCTTGCTCGATACTAATAGTGTAGCACTAAAAAATGTAAAACGTGAGAAATATTTCCTAGTCCTCTGATTGATTGATTGACTGAATTGTGAAGGAAGCGAACTATACTCTTTTTAATCTCCATTAGACACCCGAAATTAGATCATCTTCATACATACATACATGAATCAAGAATTTCAAAAACATATGGAAATAAATTTCTAAATTTTTGAATATGTAACTTTATAGTTGCTGTCAATAAAAGGGGACTCGAATTAACTCCAAAAAGTAAACGTTTGAATCTGTACACTTCTACCTGCTCAGAAAACTTTTGTGCGATTGGCTTGTCAATTTCCTCAACAAAAAGAAATCTAACTGCATCTATGTCTTTCTCAGATAAGACGATTTGTAGAAAAACCTTTCTGATATCGGCTAAAACTGCTACTCTATTAAGTCTAAAATATGTAAGTAATTCAAATATATTAGAATCTAAATTAATGCCTGGCCATAAGCAATCGTTAAGCGACAACTGACCAACTTTATGTGAACACGCATCAAAAACAATACGAATTTCAATGGTGATTCTTTCTTCTCTATACACAGCCTGATGCGGAAGATAGTATACTGACTTGTTCAATGGTTTTGAAGTATCCGACAATTTTTCTATAATATCTTGATCTAAATATTCATTTAAAATATCTCTGTATTTTAAATATAATGAGTTATCAAAATTCATTCCCCTTTCTAAACCTTTCAATTTTTTCTCTTCTACATAATAATTATCACCTAACTGATTGCAGTTCTTTTTCTAAGGTATGCCAATAATATAGCGATTATTTTTAAAACTTACGATCTCATTGAAAATCTCAAGCGCTTTGTCCTCATCGTAACAATGAGGATCATCTCTAATTCCGATTGTTATTCTAAATCGAATAATTTTTTCAACTGTGTCTCGACATTTTCATTAATAAATCTGCAATATATTGGCGTTTTCTGACCTCGAAAATTTTCAATACTTGCACCTATTAAATAACCGAATGCAGAATTTTGCAAAGCTAAATTAGAGTTAGGTACATAAATTTGTCCAGACCTCATCAAATCAAAAAAATATCTCAGAACCAAGGAGTAAGTCGATTTTTCCCGGTTCATAAGATTCTGGATCTATTAATTTAATATTTTTAGGTATCGCCACATTAGATAAATTAATTTGTATCGAAGGCATAAAATTTGTAATTTTCTGAACCACGTAAAATTCTAATTTAGGACTAAAAGTTTTTTCTTCGTTAAAAATAACCGCACTCACGATTTCACAGTAGTTGAAAGTCCCGACAAACAACTTACTGATAAGTTGACATTTTCTTTCTGCAACTGAAGTCTTTTAGCCAATTTAGATGAACAAAGGTGAATCATGCTTCTGTTGTCAAGTAATGTTTTCGCTGAATATATTTTTCCTTCGTTACTCTTAATAAAAATTATAGCAGTGGGTAATAACATTTTTTTCACAATATTATTTTGGCTAGCAGCAGTCATTAAACATTCATTTTCGGTTATGAAAGGAGTCGCATTAACATCGAGTGCCTGTGAATTTCTACCTAGATTAGATTCTACTATTTGACAGACGGCGTTGTAATCTCATGATTATTTTTATTTTGCAGAAACGAAGGTTTTTCTCGCTCAAAACAAATTAAGGAATTGTGTTTCTTTTTACAAACTCTGCAAAATTATTTGGAGTAGCAATTTCTTACACTATGGGTACAAAAACAACAAAAGCATAAATTCTGTTTCTTTATATACTTAAATCGATCTTTAACATTTAATTTTTGAAACTTATGACATTTAAACAATTTGTGTTCTGAGTTACACAGCTTACAAGCACTTTCACTTTTCTCAGTTACGCATGAAACCATTGAAGAAACTTTTGAATAATTTGTTTTTGAATTTCCGTCATTTTAATTGCAATTAAAGTCCTAGCATAATCTTTAAGAAAATCTAATAGTTCTGATATAGTAGGCAATGTATCCTTCTTCAAATTCCTTTCCCACCATAACTTCGAGCTCTGATCAAGTTTTTGACTTAAAATAAAAACAAAAAATAGTTGAGGAAAACCCTTCTAAATGTTGATCTGGACATTCTAAGGATCTAACGACTTCACTTATCACATCAATTAAATTTAGAATTGCAGACGCTGACTCATTTTGAACAACAGGAATGTTCATAAATCTTTTGAGATGGGCATAAATTTGTTCTCGTTTATTAGAATATCTCTCCTCTAATAGAGACTACACTAATCTATAATAAGAATCTGTTATCGAAATTGTTTGGATTATTCTAAACGCATCTCTTCTTAATGCTGACTTAAGGTATTGCAATTTTATAGCATCTGATAAGTTTGGATTTTGGTCAATACTTGCTTTAAAAATATCTTTAAATGAGAGCAAAGCATACATTTCACACGCGAATGTGGGTAAAGAAATCTTAGGTAAAAGTACAACAGAATTTTCAGAAATAGAATTTACAGAACTTTCAAGCTTATTCTGATTAACATCACATCACGGTAATGAAATGATTTGCGAGTCTCGTCAGATTCAAAATGGAGAAGCCCCACTTAACAATATATCTTCAGAGAAATCTGGACTGGAACCCATGATTTGAGGAAAACAACGCTGGTCACAAGCTTGCGATCATGACCACTCGGCTACTGTAGCAAATTTTAGTAGTCATCGAATCATGATTACATTAAAAGTCCTTATCGAACAGTGGAGTCTATTTCATATTAAACGGAATTGAACCTCAAATCCCTAACGCAGAATGTTACTGAAATTAAGAAAATAAGATTCACTCTAGCATCATGCTTGTTACAGAAATGTAATTCAGGAATACGACATACATATCCTACAGATCTCGTATAGCTTTTAGACGGATTTTAATTTAAAACATTCCATTTTGAAATTTACGTATTTGTTTAGTTTGAAAATAGTCGTATAACTAGTTCACAAAAAAAAACTATATAAATTTTAATAAATAGACTTTGCATCTCGAAATCAACAATTCAGATCTTAAGAAAATTCAAAAATCTCTTACACATATATTCTATAAGTTTAAAGCATTGACACAAATTGATACGTTCTTTCTTATAAGTAATTGAAGTATACTACCCAAAGTCCTTAATCTAAATTATTATCATGTAAATTATTAAAAACAGATTCAAGTGTTTTATGTATTCAATCAGCCATTTTGAAATCTTCAGGGGTTGTAAATTTAATTCAATGGGTTGATTCTATTTTTTGAAAACCAAAATATACTCAACAGAAGAAAAAAAACTCTGAGATTTAATATATGTCCACAGCTCTTCTGAGTCTATCAGAATAGGATATCTATATCTATAGGATATAATAGACAAGTACCATAACATAGACAAGTCAAAATATCAATAGGATATAACAGACAAGTTCCATAAATTTTAGTTTTATGGATAATTCGACTGTATGTGAATAAGAAAAGAGGAACGCTTTAAAATCTAAGAATTCGGCACTAATTCATTTATTCATTGATGTTAGAAATACATCGCCCAAACAACATCGATGTTAAGCAAAAAAAAAAAAAAAAAAAAACCTTCAGAGAAATAGTATCCCTTTTGCAATATGTGAATTCTTATGATTATAATTATCACGATAAAATTTAAGTGGGTCATTCTTGAGTTTAAGATTTGGAGACTTGAAGTAAACTGAAGAGTTAAACTGCAGATGCAAGTCAAATTTCTCCACAGCTTTGACCTCTTTCTAATTCTCCAATTATCTTGTACTATCTTGAGGAGATCTTACCAAAAATCATCTTCTGCAAAGAAAAATAAATATACCTATATAAATAACTTTAAAAATTAACCATCAGTTTTACTCTGAAATTCCAAATATTTTAGTTCACAATTATATTTTCCTGACTTTTTTTTTTTATATTTCAACCTTGTTTTATTTTCCAAATTGATTCATAAGTCATCCAAACATAACGTTCCAAATATGTTTATTTATGCATAAGAACCTAGTAGTGAGCAGTAAGCAATCAGTGATATTCTAATAAAATGATATTACTTATCCCAATTTTGTACATTTTATTTACCTGAAGAAGAAGATGGAGCTGGAGACAACTAACCACCATCAGAATCCGATGATTCATCCTCTTCTCTGATTTTATTGTTGAGCTTCTTGATCCATGTACTCAGTAAGGCCTTGTCTTGGAAATGAAGATTTTTGAATCGTGGATTCAATAAGGAAGCCATTGCAAAAAAAAAAAAAAAAAAAAAAAAAAAAAAAAAAAAAAACCCGCCTTCTTTCAGCTTTCCCCCAGCTCTGAACAGCATGATACAGAATTTATTTTGCTTCCCATAATTTTCGCAATCGATATAAGAGTGCTTGATGTGACAAATCTTTCTCCAGTTGCTTCGGTTGTTGCAAATTCAATACTCTTAACAATGTAAACAGAATTCTTTCAAAAACTCAATATCTCTTAGCGAATGGCATTCGCGGAATTGATTTATAAGAATTAATAACTCCTGCCACATCCTCTCTCAACTCAAGAAATCTTTCCAACATGTAGAAAGTGGAATTCCACCTTGTTGTTACGCTCTGAATTAGTTCCCTCCCCCACCATTCTGTTTTCTTCCTTAATTCATCAGTGCCTACAACGCGTTGTTTATGCCATTTCACCATACTGTCGCACAAAAAAAGACACGTAAGCATAATAAAAAGTTAGGAATAATCTCAACCCAAGATTTAATTAAGATAAATCAATTTTAAAACAATAAAAGTATAATTCTAATTTTAAAGATTTTTAAGCAATTATAAATAATTAGTAAGATGCAAGAAATAGTAATATAGCTCGCGTGAGTGAATGAATGTAAATGTTATTAGCACAAGAGCCAGATGTGGCTTTGCTGCGCCAAACAAGATTTTACTGTGGTCCAGATGCGAAAAAATTGAAGAAAAGACAAAAATGGGTTGACAAGAAGGGGGGGGGGTCGAAAATAGAGAAGGATCGCTAGGGTATCCTGGGAGAGCGTAACCCGTGTTTACCAAAGACAATAAACGTAATATGGCTCGCAGATGACTTCTTCAGTAGACCATAGCAGAAAGAAACATGTGGATAGTTTAACAGGATGCGGAGAGTGAATAAATACAAGTTTATGGTGCAAGAGCCAATTCTAGCTCTTGCACCATTTCCATAAAAAGAGTATCGTTTCCCCCTTTTTGGAAAAAAGCAGCGACCCACAGTAATCTGGCCAAACTCCGAATAACAGGTACCCTTGAAAATTTAGATAACTCTTTAATTTGGTGATTTGGATCAAGATAAGATCTTAACCTAAGAACGTGGAGGACATTCTTTGAGCTTCGTCGTCTATTTTAATAAAAATATTTATAAACTTATCACAAAAGGGAACTTTGTCCAAACATTGTAAAGCTGGCAATACATTTTAATGTAGTTAAAATAAACTCTTTTTATCAAACCTGCTAAAATTGGAGCAAAACATTATTATATGAATGATAAAAATATTTTAATAAACACATCTAGTAATGTTAAAAATAAAATCAGTTTGTCCAATGTAGATGAATTTTTTTAAGAATAAAATTAATGCATTTTTTGCGTAAATAGAGATGAAGCATTTGAAAAAAAAAAAAAAAAAAAATCCAGTAAAAGTTTCATTGGATCTCCCTTCATAATAAAATTGTCCAACATTCTCGACTAATACTATAACAAATTATTAAATCTTTGGAAAAAAATTTAAACCTATGAACACTCTATTTTGAATTATGAGAAAAGAATAACATTTTAGATGTATAGTTAACACGATATTCGTTATACTCTTTCCTCTCTCTAAAAATAAGTACTTGATTCGCATGCTAGAATTAATCAAAAAAAAAAAAAAAAAAAAGAAAAAAAAAGAAAAAAACGTGTCATTTGAATATGTTTTGGCATTGAGACTGAACAAATCAATTAGAAGAAAAATAGAAATGGGAAAGAGAAAATCTCTGGTAGCATCTTTACTATATTAATAAAAATTCAGTGTTTCACATGAATATGTATTTTAGAGAAATTTTCTCCATTTGTTGCGAAATATCCCTCTTTTATTTCAGAGGGGCAAAAAAGAAATTCAATATATTTATTGTCATATTCTGTATTATTGTTATCATGTCGCCCTAAATAACTTTCATTTGGAATAATTTATATGAATAAAGAGGAGGAAAAATTGATCGGAAGTCAAATTATGAAAACAAAAATTTCAATGAATTGAAAATCTATTAACGTCGCACTTTGAAGAAACACAATATATTTTAATTTCTTTTTAAAAAAATTTGAAGCACGATTCTACATTCTACAATGTCCCACTATACGCAAACTTAGGGACTTTGAAATTTGATCGATTATTTAAATTACGATGTAATACTCCCTCCCATCCACCTCGATTACTGAAATTATTTTACTAATCAATTGTGATGAAATTTTTTTTTTCAGATCTTTAACAAATATTTAAAAATACTTACAAAAATCAGAAAAAAAAGCAACTCTAGAGAAACACATTTATTTTTTTATGCTCTTTCAAATGCACTTTATTCAATGCAATTAAAATTAAATAATTTTTATTAGAGAGCGGTTGTGGAAAATTCCATAGGGATTAACATTATTTACAGAAATTCGCGGTGGCGTGTCACAACGGGTTGACATCAAATCTTCCAAATAACTATAGAACATTCTAACACGATAAAAATTGCAATGCGACTAAAAATTTTTCAATAAATGTAAATTACTCAAGTTAAATAATCAAGCTGCGTAAAATTTTTTGAAAATAGTCCATAAAATTTTACATTTCCGGAAAACGCTGGCTTCATTGCTTTTAAAAATTTTGCAGCCATTTCTGAAATAGTCTATATTTTACATATAGATGGTGCCACATGTATGTCTTTATTTTAAAAGTTGTAATAAACGGTAGATGGAAAAATGAAAAGGAAACTTGTCTAAATGTACGTTTCAAATGTCTTATAAATAGAAAAACAATACAAATTTTACCTTTTCCGTGAACAAAACAGGGAATATCGCTAGTAAGAGTAATTGCAGTAAACCTGAATTTATGTCACTTGACAAATACCGCGATATCCCATTTTGTTTTTTCTCGGTACACTTCGGGATTCTAATCTAAATAATTTGATACTATAAATATTCTTAGTTATAAATGAAAAACTTATAGTAAAGATATTTTAATTTTGAACAGTATATGAATTAATTTTTTTAATGATGCTGACAGACAGATCTATAGAGGCATTGATAAGAAAATGTTCAGCCCTATGTAGACTTTGTTCCTCGTTATGTTTTCTTCATTGAAATATTTTTTCCAAAAATATGTGCAAGAAGTTTATAAAGTATAAAATAATTCTATAAAGTTATAAGCTAATGTAATATTATATATATATATAATTTAGTTAAAATATGTATGATGTATAAGTAAAGGAAACAAATATTTTTATA
>BMAW01111208.1:2577-49546 GCA_019974015.1 Nephila pilipes
GACTCTCTTCTACAGTAACTTTAGGAGTTAAAAGGCCTCACTTAACCAGCCAGAAAAGATGTCTTTTCAGTCTGAAAAAAGCGACCGGTCAACTTTTTTTTCGGACCCACTTTTCCAGGTTCGAATCAACGCTGCCGCATCAAGGTCATCAACTCTTTTCCCCTCCTCGGGGTCGGAAATCCACCGACCACCGAAACCTTTATTCATATCATATGAATATTACAAATGCTGTTGTAGATTATAACATTTCAAAATACAACGGAAGAGTTTTTGACGATTCTGCCCTTACTAGAGGGACATATGCTACACCAATGGACCATGATTGGTAAATAGGAGCAAAAACATCTGGTTGTGCATAGATAATAGCAGAAGTGCAAACGATTCTTGCCATTTCAAACTCGACAAGTATTTAAAACACAGTTTTAATTATGACCCAAAGAGAAAATTCCAGGCTGCTTAATTCCTGACAGCGAGAAAGAGGAGAGAGGAACATACAACTGGACTACCATGTGTAATATATCTCTGACTAAATGACTGATTCGCATGTCTCCAAACATAGCTTCCGTAATGGGGAGGCATTCCATCATGTTGGAACCACATGTTGAGTTAGATATTTTACAGTTTAAGATAAAGTTTGTGTGTGAGCGATCGTGAAATTTAATCCCGCCTATATGTATGGCTATACTGAGCCAAATTAAGTGTAGCTGGGATCTAGACTTTTTAAAAATATATATAAAAATTGGTTGAGAAGTAGAAGAGTCGAAAACAGAGAAGAACAGCTAAGGTATATTGGGTGATCATCCATGTTTACAAGAGGCAGTAAACCCCCAAGGGAAAGGAAAATTACCATTAAGGCTCCTCAAGTATGAGATACCCGTACTCACCTGAAGAAAATAAGCCTCTGAGCACTTAAAGTAAAGAGAATCGGATAGAATCTGTGTGTCCCAGATAGTTGTTCTAATTACAATCGTTGTGTGTTGTCATCAGTCAATGTAAAAACTAAGCGCGTGTCTACCAGCTCCTCGTACGTATAATGTTGCATGTTCTTCCCAAGCTAAAAAAAAGTAAAAAAAGGCTTAGATCAGAGTAACGAGGTTCTCGGTTAAAACTAGATGGCTCAATATACCAAACGAGATATGAAATTACGGGCATAGATCACAATTTTTTTAAGCGATCGACTCATCTCAAGAAATATATGGTCAACTCATTCCTCTGATTTAAGCATTTCATGATTTTCCATTGTAAGGATATGTAAAAAGAAACTTTATGAAAAGAATTTCCAATCAATAATTGATTTAAAAATAGACATATCACTCAAAGAATACAATAAGTCTATCTCAGTATTTTGAAAGGCGTATCTCAAAACATGTGCTAAAGAGGCGAACATTTTGAACATTTTGTGTAAATGTAGGTTCACAATTGTTTTCTTCGTTACGGTAGAAGTTCTTGTTACCGTTACCATACATATCATTATTTTAAAAATCAGCGCTTTGTACAGTAAAATTACAAACCATCACTATAGGAACTTTAAGGACGCCCTGATTTGATTGTCTTATTAACGTTGCACTACGAAGAAACACAAAACTTATTGGCGACGGACCTCAAATTTTGAAACTCAGTCAAGTGATTAGGACTACACTTGAGCTGCTACCTCACTGTATTCCATCCTGCTAACGGGTTTGGATTGGTTGGTTTTATTAACGTCACAATAAAAGCAACAAGAGGGCTTTTGGCGATTGACCTCGTAATTTCGAGCCTAGGTCAAGTGACGAGGATGACATCTAACCTAGTATTCCCTCTCCTAACTTCCACGCCATGCCAGCGGGAGGACTTTGAGCCATGATAGAATTAACATGCATCATCCCCGGCTACATGGTGGGTCAAGATTCGAACCACGCCAATGGGAAGACTTGGAGTCTCGACAGATTTAACATGCATCATCCATGCTATACGGGGGATTTTTAGTGACACTAGGGCTCACCCTCACAACAGGAATAAAACACCACCACCTGCAATTCTACAAACATGATCACAAGGCTACGGCTACTTTTATGCTACCCAGTATTACTCCAAACCGATATCCGGCATATGTTGTATCACGTTCACCATTAGTCAATTAGCACGATTTTTAGATTGTAATAATTTTTGAATTTGAACAGCCTAAAAATATTTCAAATGATATTTTTGACTAGAGAGTTAGAAATCATAAATTAGGAATTTTTTTTTCAATAAAGGATTGGTTGGATTAACGTCACACTAACGTCAAGTAAAACGATGACTATTTGTGACAGACCTCATAATTTTGATCCTCAACAAGGGAGGAAGATGACTCCTAAGCAGGCTCCTCCCTCTCCTAACTTCCACATCATGCCAATGGGAAGAATTTGAACCTCAACAGATTTAACGTGCATCAGCCCCAGCAACTCGGTGGGTCTTTAGTGGCATCAAGGTTCGAATCCATCACCTGATGATAACCGTTGGCCGTGAACTCGCTACCATGACCTCTAGGCTAGCACAGCCCCTCTTTTGGATGAAAGAAAGGGTGGAAGATATTTGTTTCTACGATTTACCTAAGCATTTTGTCTATGATGGAATCCTGTCCAAATTTGAAGTATTTTGACTGTGAAGGGTGTGACCATTTATTTCCCCCCCTCAAAATCAGACAAACGCTAATTTTAAAGTAGTCATTTTTATATAATATACGACCATCCCCCCACCTCAAAATGGGATTTCTACTAATATTTAGGTAATAGCGTGTGCATTTAAGGAAACACGTACTTATTCATAGCTTTTATTTATTATTAAAAAAAAAAAACTGACCAAGTTAAAATATATAATTTAAATAATCTTACGTTTTTCTGAGGAACAATTTTCTTAAATACATTTCGTGTTGATTTGAAACAAGAAAGAAATTCTTAACAGAATTTATTAACATTTACTTGTTAAATAACATAGAGATTTAACAAATCTGCAGCATATTACTTAATTTTTTTCGCTCGTCCACTGCTCATTCGCAAGAAAAAATATGCTTTATAAAGGGGCATTAAT
The DNA here is from genome assembly GCA_019974015.1 of Nephila pilipes. Classification (NCBI taxonomy): domain Eukaryota; kingdom Metazoa; phylum Arthropoda; class Arachnida; order Araneae; family Nephilidae; genus Nephila; species Nephila pilipes. Next base: position 5,626 of record BMAW01111208.1, read on the forward strand.
GCCCCCCTTTTTTTTTGAAATTTCTCCTTTTTGAAAAAAAGGATATATCGGTGCCCCGATGCAGAAGTGCTGGGAGCCAATGGACCTGTCTCATTCGAAATGGGGTGAATAGTCATATTTGTTATGAGACAACAGAAATTTCTACTAAGTTACAGTTATTGCACAGCTCATAATAAAATGATTCGTTTGAATTAAGAATATACACGTTAGCTTAGTGGTCTAGCAACTGGTGTCGTTTTCGTCATGTTGAGGATTCGAGCCCTGATACCACAAAAGATCTATCGAGTAGCGAGGCTGATACACGTTGAATAGAGTCGAGATCGTCCGTGGAGGGTTGTAAAAACTTGGAGAGGGAGGTGTGAGCTGAAGTGTTGTCATTGTCACTTGACCAAAGTTCATCGCCAATAGCCCTCGTATTACTCCTTAGTTGCAACGTTAGTAAGCAACCAACCACCACATGAATTAAGCTATGGGTGAAATATGATGCGTTAAGTAACTCATCGCGGTTATGTGCAAAAATAAATCCATTTTTACAATGATCATATTAGTACTCAGACTTATTTTAATTATTTAATTCGTACAATTCTGATACTTTAAAACATTTTGATTTTTTTTATTTTAAAAAAAGTTTAATTTTATCATATGTCTCTTATTTAATTTAAAATTTTCGAATGTAAATTTCGTTTAAATATTCTTTTTGTAAAACCTTTATTAAATTTAAATCTTTTCCAGCAAAATTGGAGGAAAAGCCTTTTTTTAAAAAGATTGCGCAATGTCTTGAAAATAATACGATAAATTTAAATATGTTTGTATTTAATATGTTGATTGTTATTCCGTTTCCCATTTTAAGGTAGCAGTTGTAGAGTCCCAAAGAAGACTCTTTTATAAGTTTTATTGGGGGTTTTCGAAGAAATAGGATGGTTATTATTAAAAAAAAGTCGGCCCTCGAACCGGAATTTCTTGTGAAAATCACAAAAAAAAATCTGTTCTTTCAAAGACAAAAATCCGTGAAAAGGCCCTCTCCCATTCAAACATAAATTCTGAAAGAGCATTGGGAAACGAGTTTGAGTAAGTTCACAGCCAGCGATTTTTCAATAAAGTCATAGGTTCCAGTACTGATACCATTATTTTAAGCTACTATGTAACAGTGGCTCTTTAGAGTGCTGTGTGGGGGCTACACATTATTTGTACATTAAATCTATGAAGACTGAAAACCTTCTTATCGCGAAGGTGCAGAAATTAAGAGAGTGGGAAGTGCTAACTGAAATTTTGCCTTCGTTACAAGATTGTGGCTCAAATTTAACAGTTCCATTGCCACTAGCCCCCAAGTTGCTTGTAAGCGCAATGAAAAAAAAAAAATCAATCTTTTAATTAATTCTTGTTTTAAGATATTTTCTTTTTTGTAGAAAAGAGAATGGTGTAAGAGGTCTGTCTAAAGTAACGGCTTTGGCTCATGTGGAAAATATCGCAACCAATGTAACCATCTTGCCTCAACGCCAGAGGGAGCTGCTCTCCATCATAACGATATTACTTTTAATAAGCCATCTGGCACTTCTTTGTTTGTTTTTGTACAAGGAAGTTGTAATTCGTTTCGGGTCGATTTAATCGGCCAAATTTATAGATGTTTTTTTATTAAATATTTTAAAATTTAACTGCGTATGGATTTAGTGAGTGTCAGTGTCCGTTACTGGAACCATTAGTTATACATAGTTAGCTAATCGCTATTTTTTTCTTCAGCTCAAAAAAGGAAAGAGTATATATATTTGCAGAAAGCCATAGGATTTGAATACTTTCTCTGTATGTACGCCTACGTCATCTAGATGTATCAAAACGGGAATAATCATTAGTTTCGAGTTCAGCAATAAGAAAAATTTATCAAATCCATGATGGAGGCAAAATTTGATAAATTTATGCTTTTACTATCCATTCTTATGGTCTGATTATTTCTCTCGAGTGGTGGATTCCATTAAAAACACGTCTTGAAGAAATGATTAGGTGAAATCGGTAGTGGTTCAATGTTCACTTGATTGATGCAGCTTAATCGGATTCACCCGAATGGACTATTCGCATAAGTTCATACTCGCCTCAAGTTGGAATGGTGCGGAAGTTTGGAGCGTGGAATATCAGTTCAGATATCGCCCTTATCACTAGATTGTGGTTCAAAATAAAGAGTTCCGTCACCAATAATCCTCGTGTTGCTTTTAAGATCGATGTCAAAAACCACTCTCTCAATCAACTCCTATTTTCTATTTTTGGAGAAAAAGGAGAGGTGTTAGAGGTTTGTCTATAAAATGACGGTAATGTCTCAAAAAGAATATTTATAATTTATGGTAATTATATTGTTTGTTCCCCTCTAAGCTTTCCCCATTGGTACCACACACTAACCCATTCTTATTTTCTACATTTCAAAAACTTGATGTAGTTAATTTCCTGATAACTGTTTGAAGATCTATGACGTTTTCTTCTTAACTGCCAGCATTACCTCGAAATGGATTCCTTTCAGCTGAAATTTTATTTTTGGGAAAAGGAAAAAGTCACTAAGTGCAAACTCAGTGGAATCTGGAGACTGTGGCAACTAATATTATTAAAAGTATTTTTCATAAAGCTATGAAAAAAAGAGAAAATAACCATGTATTAGAAGCTTGATAAATGATGTCATTATGCATTAAAACACTGGATTTTCCACGCGAATTTCACCCTCCACATTTTCCTAACAGGATCACAGAGTGTTAAAATACCCTCTGACTTTTCTTTTTCCTAAAAATTAAATCTGAGTTAAAAGGAGCCCATTTTGAGTTACTGGCGTCTGTTAAGAGGAAAATGTAACAAGTTTTAAAGCAATTTTCAGGAAATGAAATGCAACAATCCTTTGTTCAATGGAAAATAAGAATGGGTCGATGTGTGGTGTCAATTGAAGGAGACACACAATAAATTTGACATAAATAGTAAATAAATATCATTTTTGAGTCAATAAACTGTTATCTCATAGACAGACCTCGAATTATGAGGATCTCATGGCAAGTGTAAAATGCACCAGGAATTGAATCTTGCATTTCAAAAGAACAATTATTTTAAAAGGTATGGAAACAAGTAAAAAGTACTCTAAAAAACGGGAATTCTCCAACCAGATATCACCCTCCATCCATGTTACTAAGATAATTCTAGAATATTCAATGTTCCCTTTTCTCGAAAGTAACTAAAGTATGTTCACGTCGAAAGGCGAAGGCGTCAAAATTTGTTGGAATGTTTACCTTAAAATTGCCCGCTCGCTGCCTGTATGTACCGGGGTGGGAGGAGAGTTGTGTTGACTCAGCTCTCCCTTCCCTCATCCGGGTATGCAGTCGTTTGTTTTAATGTCAACACCGAAGGGCACAGTGTTTGCATAATTTTTGCTGAGAACAGATACTCCTTGTATCCATCCTTTAGGGTGTGAAGTAGAAGGGAGTCCTGAAGGGAATTGTTGAGAACAAAGGGAAATGAAAAATTCTTACGAATGATTTTCTATGGTTCGAAGATACGTCAAGTGGGACTCTTCTTCTTCTTTTCTCTCTCTTTCAATTCTGCGAATATTCTCTCTCTCCATTTAAGTATTTTTTATTACTTTTAAGCCATTTGGAATTTTCAATAATACATATACAAACGGATAAAACAATGATGGTAATGTCGAAACAACACAGCAAAGGAAAAATTTATATGGGAAGGGATTAACTTTAATACATGATCGTATGAGGGGATATTTTATTATTACTGAGAAGTAACAGAAATACTAAGTTAAAATTTATTCTGCGAATTAATTGATCCGTATGTACATAATATTGTAAAATATTGTAATTAATGTTGATTTATGTGGTTTCAGGAAGCTGTAGATTGATGTAACTTGCAATATGGAGAATTTGGAGTTCAATCTGATGAGTTCAATAATGTTAGTCTTGGAAAGATCAAGAAACTTAACTTACTTAGAGAAGTCTTAAATTTTTTTAGTTTAGTTTAGTGTTTATTAACGTCGCACTAGAAACAACACAAAGGATATCGGTGACGGACCTCGTAATTTTGAGCCTCAACAAGTGACGAGGACGATACCTGAGCTGGCATCCCCCTCTCCTAACTTCCACACCACGCCAATGGGAGGACTTTGGGCCCCGACAGATTTAACGTGCATCATCCCCTGCTACACGGAGGCTCTTTTGCTGCCAAGGATCGAACCCGCGACTGAGCGAAAACCGCCGGCCACGAATCCGAAACCATAACCTCTAGGCTACCGCGGCCAGAGAAGTCTTAAAATAATAGTTAAATTTCAAAATGTTTTTCTATTTTATTTCCTGTTTAATTATAAAAATCAAATTTCTGTGTCTCCATCATTTTTAATAATAATCAAAATTTTACGACACTCAATACAGTATTAAAATTAAAACTTTTCGATACTTCGATTTACTACAATCTACGCCTCTTTGAAACCAACCAAATCAGCAAAAATAGCTGTCATTTACAATATTATGTACACAAGGATCAAACAATATATATATAGAACAAATATTATCCATATATTTCGGTCATTTCATAGTAATAATTAAAACTTTACGAAACCGTCAATGTAAACTTCGGCATAGTGAATTCAACCTTCTCCACATTGCGTATTACTTCTATCTATAGCTTCCTAAAACCAAACAAATAAACATTAATAGCTGTATTTTTCAAAATTATGTACGTAAGGATCAATTACTACTAGAGATATTGTTGCCTTATAGTGAAGCGACTGGGATTACAGGGTGAGCTGAAAATTAATCACTGGTTTTTAAGTGATATAATTGTAAAAATTTTAATTGCATTTTTCAGGGCAAGTTATGATAAAAAGAGAAATGCTATATATTTTTACTTAAATGAGTTCACTTTTCCGTATGAGCCGCCAGATGAGTGAAAACTCACTGTAAATTTCAAAGTACCTGGGAAAAAATCAGATTTTTTTCCTGCTTCGCCTTCCACAAAACGGCGATGAATAACCAGAATTTTTTTTTATTTCAGAAAATATGAAATCTTCATCCCTCGTTTTAATGCACAGAGAAATTCGAATAAAGTATTAATCTCGTACTTTAGGCCACCGAAGAATTCTGCAGCGGTTCCGCCAATTCCAGAGCACTTTTTGTGTTTAGTTTAGTTTTTATTAACGTCGCTCTAGAAGCAACACGAGGGCTATTGGCGACGGACCTCGTAATTTTGAACCACGGTCAAGTGACGAGGACGATACCTGAGCTGGCACCCCCTCTCCTAACATCCACACCACGCCAACGGGAGGACTTTGGGCCCCGAACACATTTAACGTGCATCAGCCCCGGCTACACGGCGGGTCTTTGGCGGCCAAGGATCGAACCCGCGACTGAACAAAAACCGCCGGTCGCGAGTCCACGACCTTGACCACTAGGCTACCGCAGCCCACACTTTTTGTGTAAAAGAATCAGACCTGGTAGCCTAAATGCTTTCACACGATATAGTGAAAATAGTTTAAAGCTGATTTGCACTTTATCTCATCTACCGACCATTTTGATTTCGTGAATGTAATATTGATCCTGTGGAATTTCTACTACCATCCTCAGATATATACTTATTTATTTGATTGCAAAAAAGTACATCCGAAAGAGCAAAAAATAATGAAGGTTTCTGAGAGATTGCATTTTTGATCCGATTTTTGAAAATATTTTAGAATAGTTTTTTAATGACTGGAAAAACCATAAATTAATCATTAAAATAGGGTAAAAATAGTTTCCTTCAAAGAAATTATAAATTTATAAAGTTGAAATAATAATTGAAGTTTTTTTAAGTCCGAATTGTAACCAACATACTTATATTCTATGCAATATAACATAGAATTTAGATAAATGAATTAATATGAAATATTTGCGAAAAACATCTATGATTTCCAACCTACAATTAAAAGAAGAGCAATTTGGATGCTTCCCGGACAGTAAAGCAGACACCTGCTCTCTTTTACGAGTAATAATCCGTTTTATGCGGACGGAGAATAGTGTCAATTAAATCGAGTTTCCTCCCAGCTTCATACGGATATGTCTTCAGCCGTTGCTTCTTTAACATCTTGAACATTGTATCACAAACAGATGGCTATGGATGAGAAGAATAGTTCTTCGGGAATATTTGTTTTAGTGCAGTTTATGACCCCAGAAGGAAATTGTTTGCAAAAGGTTTCGAAACATCAATAAAATGTCTGTTATGCACAGAAGATTCAGTATAAGCTCTGAAAAATTCTACAAAAGGTATAGTCTAGTCTACTTTTCTGATTCGTTTAAAAATACCGCATGGACATACAGTCAGCTTGTCTCAACTGAAATAAAATATAAACAATTAATGCTTTAGTATAGGCTTTTTAAATATGTTTGCAATGTGCTGCAGATATTTCATATTTTCTTTTTTAAGAAAAATATACGCAAACAGAGCCAAATAGTATAAAAGTTTAAAAGTAATAAGTTAAAATGAAATCTAGTGTTTTTAACCCATTTTGCAATCTTTTCCTCTCATTCTTTCCTTCATTCAACGATTTTATTCATTATTCAAAATTTCCTTTTTTAGCATTTGCGATATTAGTTTTTGGTTCCTCTCAATATATAGTTTGGCGATCTATTTTAGAAGTCACCAAAATTGTTTAAATTGTCACTCTGCACTAAAGTCATTGTTCCAAATCACAAGACTTCTCGTCAATAGCCATCATGCTGTAAACCCAATACGAAATTTACTGATTTTTCTATTTTGAGAGTCCATTCGAAATTTTTTTTTTTTTGTATTTCGTCCGTTTTTAATATTTGATACTTAATTCTAATGTAATTTTAATCTTCCCATCATGTTTGTTTCTAGTAAAATATGTGAACTTTTATTGGTGAATTTCGGTTCTTTGGTTACTTCTTACTTGACACTTTCGTTGATTTCGTGAACGTAATGTTTATCCTACGCAGTTTCTATTCTCGTTCTCAAATCAACACTTTTTGATATGAATGCAAAAAATTGCATTCAAAAGAGCAAAAATTAATGTAGGTCTCTGTGAAATTATAGCTTCTCCCCAATTTTCGAAAATATTTTAAAGTATTTTTTGAGACAGGAAAACCCATAAGCGAATCGTCGAAAAAGGCTTAAGAATATTTTTAAAAATCAATAGAGAAATGTAAATGTTTAGAAACTTTTGTTATATTTTACTCTTTCGGATACACTTTATTGTATTCGGAGAGATGAAATATACCATATTTGAGGAGGATAGTAGAAAAATCATCAGATTAACATTACATTTGCGAAGTCAAAATGGCCATAGATGGTAGCCTTAATAGATTAAAATTTTTATAGAGAATTTTTTTAGATATTAAATAGTCACTTCTGAAATTCGATATTTTCTAGCTGTAATAATGACGATTGAAGGGCCTGTTTTCAAAGTTTTATTTCAAATGTTTTTTGAAAAATTATTCTTTATCTGAGTTATATGACTCCCTCCAATAAATAAATAGTTTTCTTGAAGAATAAGAGATGAATTCGGAATTACCCTGTATATGAAATGACAAAATAAAACCTATACTCTGTTCTTTTTGAATGCAGGTAATTTCTTTTGAATGTTTAATTAACAAAATCTTTTTTGATGTGATTCTTCCAACACTAACTTTATTGGGTTAATACTGCTAAGTCTTCAAGGGAAAATCACCGAACTTCTTGGCTTTGCTGAGAGAGAGCATATACACGGACACCAATAATTCGCTTTAATTCCAAACGAATTAATTTTTGATTAAAAACTCGTAAAACAGTTTGGGTTTCTACTTAAAAAATATAAACAAGAAGAACATTTATGAAAGTAAGTCAAAGAATTCAATTCATAGTTAAACTGGAAATGAAATAACCAACAATTTCTCTCTGCATTATTTTTGTCCTACAAAAATACAAAGATCCTCAAGTATTCTAAATCGAAGCCAACATTGGAACAAAAATTCAAACAAAACGATTCTGCGACAAAAAAAAAAAGTTTTCAGATATTAAAATTAAAGCAAACTGTAAAAGTCAAAGATGACAACAAATTATTAAAGTTGTCACTAATATGCTGTTAATGTATTAAAATGATAGCAAACGATAAATTATCAAATTAAACATATCTTTAGGGAAATATAACAACTGTTGCTCTAAACAAGTAAAACAAAGCCTTAAATATTAATCTATTCCAACAATATAGCTAAGTTTTTAATTTTAAAACTTAAATTTTCCTGAAAAAAACCCAAAAAGCATTTATTTATTAAGTTATGATATAGATATTGTTGTACTGAAATTAATTAAAACGTCAGTACTTTCACGAATTTATAGATTGATGGCATATTCACGAACTCGGGACAAATTCATTCTTGTGAAGCGGTAATCCAATAAATATCTTACGTTTAAAGTATTCGTAAGCTTTTAATTTTAAACGTGATGTATTTTTAAAAGTATTGTGTATTTTTTATGTATTGTAAACTCTTAGATGGAAAATAAAAATGACATATCCAAACAAAAGTGTATAAAATCTAATAATAAAATACATTAGATATATTGAAAAAGAATATATATATATATATATATAATGACGTCAGGGACATTCAATTTGCAGACGACCCCCCATGGACCGTTACGTTGACAAAACAGAACCTTTTCTCGCCAAATAATCTCTTCCCCTGCGAGATATAGTCTGCTTTAATCTCGTTCCCGGTAAAGAGGCGGAAACGTTTATGATGGTGAACATTCTGCTCTTTTCGAGAAATCGGATTCTTTCTGAGGAATTTCATCTATCCCCAATTACCAGATGGAGACGGGAATTCTTTATGCTCGTTATTTCGAAAGCCCAGAAAACCAGGAGCTTCATATTTCGTTACCTATTGCGATTCTGGCGGGAGAAAAAAAAATTGGGAAACGGATTAAAGCAACCAGTTGAACTGCATATTTATTAGTGAAAATTATATAAGATGGAAGAGCTTCCGTAACCTTTTAATTAAATGTCTTTTAGAAATAATTGGATTTTTTACCTTATCGATGTTTAATGGAATACAATTCTATATGGTCATTTTAATCTGTTCATTCATAAAAATATAATTATTGTAAGTAATTGGACTTATCAAATATAATAAGCATTTATATTATCCACAAACTCTTGCAACTGTCTATTTATGCTTAACACAAGTTCCATTAATCACAGTCAATGGACCTTGTAATTTTCAGCCACGGTTAATTAAGAGAGATTGAAGACAGCCGTAATCAGCGTAAGGAGTGAATGATTCTGAAGTTTAATGGCGAACGAGCCATATATGGCTATGCTGTGTCCATAACAAATAGTGTGGCTGTGGTATACTTTGAAAAAAATTTAAAATTTGGTTGACAAGAAGGAGGATCGAAAATAATGGATAGTTAAGGTATCCCAGATGCACATTACCGGATACTAACAAAAAAATAAACCCCATGGGAAAGAAAAATATCCCTGGGGTGTCTCGGGTTTATGATGCCCGTACCTTTTTAAAGCAGGTGAGCTTCTGGGGTTGTCCAGTGTAAGGAATTTGAGTCCCGATATATTTAACATATTTCAATCAGATACATAAAAGTTCTTTGAAGAACCAGAACATCTCCAACCACTTTCTTGATGTCATGATTACTCAATTACCGAGACCACAACTTTTGCTTTGGTACGTAGCAAAAGAATGAGATAAATCAACTATCCTATCAGAACATGATTTTCCAGTGCAAATCTTCGAGTGTCGACTCACATGTGTGGCGTACCTTTTTTAGGTAAGTACGGAAGTCATAACTCGTAGCCCCCTGTGATATTTTTCCTTTCTCAAGGGATTTATCAGGTACGTCTGGTAAACATCTATGACCCGGGATCCCTATAATTCCTTCTCTATTTTCGTCACATATAATCAACCAGTTTTTATCCTTAACCCATTTTTTTTTCAAACGAGTTGATCACAGATGTAGGTTATTTGGCACAGTATAATCAAATTTAGCCCCTATGCCATGAGCCTCAATTTTCACCGACTGACTCTTGATATATTTGGGAAGAGATTAATTTTTGGATCACTCGGCAGTGTGGATAAAATGTCACGCTGACGGGAACTATGGATCGTATTGACCCGTCAGCCAATTTGAGAAGGAATAATACACGAATATTCTGTGATAAAATAAAACTAATGCATATTTTCTGTTCAAAATGGTTTAACTTGAATGTATAGACTGTGGTGGATAAATATATTTAATATTGTTTAGTTAGTAGAACTCTTCATAGATGCCTTTGGTTTTCCTTGAGCCAAATTTCCTCCTACCAGATTAATCAGTTAGACTATGGTTACTATATGTATTATTTTCATTTATAGACGCATTACTTGCTATGAGCTATCTTTACAAAATGATGTACACTTTTCTGTATTAGTATCCACAGAAGTATAAGCAATAGGGTGCATCTAGTAGTTACATCTTATAAAATTTCAAATATTTGTACGTGACTTACAAAATTAAAAGTAAAACCCTATTTTAGCCCACGTTCTGGCAATAATCTAGTGGGTCTTGGTCTCGGACTTGCGATCAGCGTTGTTTTTGCGGAATTGGGAGTTCGAGCCTTGATACCACTAAAGACCCGACGTGTAACTGGGCTGATGCACGTTTCAATCAAAATTGAAAATATTCTCATTGATACATTATATTCTTCTGGATAATTAAATAGTGTTTCTATGCGGCTTATAAAATGACAAATGTTCAATAAAAAATAATTCGAAATAAAAACCAACGTTTTTAAAAACAGCGTTTTTATATGGTGTCAAAGTTTATTAAAGAAAATTATTGAAATATTAGTTAAAACTGGTCGCAAATATCTAAATATTGCATTGTTAGGCAAGTAAGAACGGTTCCCAAAATTTCAGAGCTCCAGCTTGATGGGAAGTTGGTTAAATTAATGATAGACAATTTGATGACACACTGATACACACACATACAGACACACACCAAGTGAAATACATAAAAACGTTAAAACTAACTAAAATTAATTAATTCATCCGGTAAATTAAATGGCTGGAATGCAGTTTAACCCAACCACCCTTGGTGACAAGAATTATTTGGCGTTATTTCACCAAATGTGGCTACCCTGATCCGTTTTATGGACTTAACGTTCAGCCAAAAAAAATCGCCAAGTTCGGTGCCAATTTTTGAAATTGAGCCAAGGGGTTGGGCTAAACTGCATTGTTAAAGAAAATATTTCTTAAAACTTGTCGCAAATGTCTAAATATTGCATTGTTAGGCGAGTAAGAATGATTCCCAAGGTTTCAGAACTCTAGCTGGTTGAGAAGTTGGTTAAATTAAGGACAAAAATTTGATGACACACACACACAAACACACACACACACACCAAGTGAAATACATAAAAACGTTTTAAAAAAACATTTTACGCCGTGTTTACTTAGAAGTTACTTGTGTTAAAAGTTACATTACAGAATTCTTTCATTTTTTGAGCCTCTCTTCCGAACATCTATGCTGGAACGTATAACTTCCTGTTAGCTCTGATTTCATAATTTTGAATCATCATAAAAAAATATTGAAAAAGTTACCTGTGTAGTTATACCAAACCAAACAATGCGCCGCAAAGATTTTGAAGCACAATTTAATCAGCATACATCAGCCGTGTTTTTCTATGGTTTCTGGTGACACAAGACTCGAAACTATGACAAGATTTGAACTTTGCTACCCACGAAGATCGTGATTGCAACTCTAGGACTAGCAAGACCCTCTCACTAGAATAAAATAATTTATTATTGTTGAGGAATCTCTTAATTACGAACTCCAGCTAAATCTTGAGAACATATGGGTTATTAGGCTGCTTACTATGTTCCCACTCTACAAAGTGAATACCTTAAGTGTTAAATTGATTTTAATAAAAAAAATATGTGTTAAATTGAATTTAACATTGAGGAATTTCCATTATTTCCTCAAAAATAATGGAAATTCCTGGCTACCTTCAAATCGAAGAACGAATTCGAGTCCTTATTCGAGTTCTTATTTTTCCTTACATTTAGAATTCACAGATGCGCATTATATCGTAATTTAAAGATTGTTTGGTGTTGCTTGGCCAAATATGGATTTTGAACCAATAAAACAACCCTGCAAAAATGGTGGTGTGTAGAAATTCGAAGAGGAAGTTTCCAACACATTTATCTACCTTGTCTCCTTTAGTTCTGTCTCAAAATAGCGAGTTTTTCAGTTGTTCTCGTGAAACGGTAGATCGACTATACAAATCGGGATGAAGCAAGGCTTTTTTTTTCTCATAAAGCAATCGATGCACAGCCTGTTTACCTCTGCCTTTCCTCTGAACCTGTTTGGAATCGTAAATTGTATAAAACACCATAAAATATGTCCTGGAGTGGCTTAGCAGGTTCGGCGAAACACTACTACTCTATTGGAAAGCAATCGAATTAGAGAGCTAATTTATAACAAAATTCCCTAGTCGAGTTCCTCCGTTATCGGTATTTAAAATTAAGAGACCCATCGTCGAGTGTCCTAGTGTTGTTCTAGAGCAGAAATTAAATGGAACTGCTACTACCCGCCAGTGGACGTCGAAGGAATTTAATTGGATATTTTTGGTTCAAGGTTAATTAAGGAACGTTGCTGACCCAATGCCTCCCCCTGGAAAATACTCATAAGAATGAACTGAACATCATCGAACACATTATTCAACAAATAGTACTTAATGTTTTTAAACAAGATAAGTTCACATTAAAATAATGCATTAGTACATTATAGCCTTGTTCACCAGACCTTTTCGACCAATGCGTGAAAAAATTGCAGCATAAGCAGTACATCTCATAAAGAACTTCAAAAGAAAGGTTTTTGCGGAATTACTTTCTTTTCTCCTGATTTTCGAAGCATTTTTAATATTATTTATAAACCTGAAAACTAATAGCTACATTATTTTCAAGAATGGGAGTTGGTATGTGTGCGCTCTTTTTTATAAAAAGGAGGAGGAGAGAATTTTTTGAGAAGGGAGAGGTACGCAAATAAAGGTTGATAATATATTCTCTAGAAATACGTAATTAATTTCAAACACCTCTAGCATAGATTTGGTAGGATTAAAAATTAAAATTTCACTTAGGGCTACCGTCTACCGGCCATTTTGATTTCGTGAACGTAATGTTAATCCTTTGAAATTTCTACAGAAATTTCGCCTTTTTATCTATTTGAATGCAAAAACTTGCATCCGAAAGAGTAAAAAGTAATGAAGGTTTCTACGGAATCCCATTTTATCTCCAATTTTTAAAAATATTTTTAAGTCTATTTGATTGATTAGTTTGAGGCTTTTCGGCCATTAAAAATATTTTAAACTATTTTCAAAAATCAGGAAGAAAATGTTATTCCTCAAAAACCTTCATTGATTTTTGTTCTTTAGGATATACCATTTTGCATTTAAAGAGAAAAAACACACTAGATTTGAAGATGCTAGTAGAAATCCATCAGAGGATTACTATTAAGCTTATAAAATCAAAATGGCTGAAAGACGAGAGCCTAAAGCCCCTTCAACACTTGGGACCCTTTAATTGAAATCACTACAGCATTCAGGAATTTTTATTTTTCCATCTTAATTGCATCCCATAACGCATTCTGAGATACAATGTATAATTAACTTTATTATCACCTCATTAAAATACAAATTACTTTTTAAGGTTGCTGTCTAGAAGTAAAAAAATCTTGCACAAAACTGTATATAAAACGTAAAAAAAGAGAAAAAATACCAAATCTCCTGAATCTTTTAGTTTTCCCCCCAAGTCTAAACACACATCAGTTAGAGCATTTGGATGCGATCAGAATGCCTTATTTTCCGTTTCACTAATACATCAACCGACGCAAAAGTTTTCATTGGAAAAGACCTCTCTGCCTTTCCCGGAAAATCTCCCGAGCCCGCCAGCTGTCCGGGATAAACTCTTGAATCCGCCAGAAAAAAAGGATTTCTGCACAGAAACGGGATTGGGAGAATCCCGCTTTCCCGGAATGTGGTACATTTTGATTAGGAATAAATCCTCCGGTAATAACTTTTCTTTCCCGTTACAAATTTGCTTACGGATGAGATTCAAAAAAAATTTGTCGGAAGTTATGTTTATTTTTATTTTCTACTTCTATTTGGGAAGGTGACGAGGAATATCAAAAAAAGCGAACGGAATTTCGATTAGACAGCATTGGATGTCTCTTGTCATCTGTAAAAACATTAAATAAAATTTTGTGAAATCTGTAAATAGAGTAAGAGAATAAAATTGCAATCATGTAGAGGGTGCATAATTCCTTAAAAAATTAAAATGTGTAGCATATTAATAATTGCAATTTGTAGAAAATGTTTCGCGCGTATAATTCTGAATATATATATATATATATATATAAACTGGTTTGTTTGTTTTAGTGCAATGCATACCGAAATCAAGTATTTTAATTCACTTTTACACGATAAAAGTATTATTGATTGATTATTTCTATGCATAATCAGTGGTCGTGGTAGTCTAGTCGTAGGACGCAGATTTGCGGCCAGCGTTGTTTTTGTCGAGTCATGGGATCCAGCCCAAAAGTCACTCAAGACCCGCCGTATAGCTTAATTGATGCACGTTAAATCTGGTTGAGTTCTCAAGTTTTGTACTGAAAAATCAAGAACTTTTATATTTAGTCTTATGGATTTTTGTCTAATATTTTCTCACTTGTTTCCGCACTGACTTTGGCCATTAGTTCTTTTATTTCTTTTCGCATCTCTGATTGATAAAATCAATATTTTGCAATTGAATGCTAATCATTCTTGGGGTCCTTTTTGGTCGATTCGGAATTCGGATCGTACCTTCTACTAATCCAAAATCCTTATCTTAATTTTAATAATCCTTTAAAGTCTTCTCCTGCTTCAATTCAATATTTCTCATTAAAAAAAATAAATGTGCCTCTGATTGTTTTTATAAATTAATTCACACCAAATTCTTCAATAAATCCAATCACTCGATAGATATTTTAATTATATTTTAAAAAAATTAATTTTTATTAATAAATCTATATTCTCCTCCTTATGATGGTTTTAATATTATATTAAAGGAACTTTCTGTTTATATAATATCTAAAAAAAAAATCATAGTTCTCTTCTGAAGGGGGACTTCAATGCGAGATCTTCCATTTGAAATAACTTTACTGATATACAAAGGGGGTGCATTTTCTGGTTAATTTTGCTTTACAACATAATCTAAATTTCTTAAATATACCATATTTGGGTCTTGCTTTTGTGGCTCATTTAGAGGTATTGGTAACCCCTGTATTCCTTTGCTTTCTAATGGCCTGCTTTATTTGGTGGTGAGTGGGTGGTTTTGCACCGAGAGTCTGAGAAATCATCAGTTTGTGGGTGTGCTTCTACACGATGTGATTTAAATACTTCAGGATTTTATTTAAAAACTAAAATCGGTATCAATGAAGTTCTGAACAATTTCAAAAAATCTTATCTAAAACATATTCAAATAAGTGAATTAATCCGAAATTCTGATCAGAGCTGGAGGATTTTGCTACTTTTTCTTATTTCAACTGCCCGAAATCGGCTTTGAAATCTTTTCATAAACGACGCATTCTTCCAACTCCAGTTTTCTATTGGTGGAACAATAAATCGAAAATTTTCAGAAAAAAACTTAAAATACTTTTAAGAGAAAAATAATAGATTTATTTAAACATTTACAGTTTTCTTTCTGGATAAATTGATAAAACCTGCATTTACAATAAAATAGAAGCATCTATATATAAAACGTAAATTCTTGAGGTTCAACATAAGGCCTGTGAGCACTTTTACACTTTCAATAATGAAAACTTTAGTTTGAAGTTCAGGGTTGCTTTTCGTAAGTCTTAGAACTCTTTGGCCCTTGAAGTCATAATCCTTAGTTTGTTTGGTAACTCTCTAAAGTAGAAATAGGAGTTTTTAATTCATTCTCTCCCTGGGAAGGCTCCCTGCCTAGACTTTTTGGACTATGGAAATTAGACGCATATTTCTTCTGATTTATCTAACATTTTAGTGAAATTTATAAATTTATGAATGCAATTTTCTTATTTCCCAAACTATTTAAAATATGCTAAATTGAAATTCCTCCTTAAATCTGGTAAGGAACCATCCCCCGTTAAATCGTATAAACCAATTAAATTTTACGAATCTTAGGAAAATTTATTAAGCGTGTTTTTGTCTCAATAGATTATATTTCTTTATCCATTAAAACAATATTCTTCATCCATTTTAATTTGTGTTTAAAAAACTTTGCCTGTATGACACAATTTGCCATTCGGTTTCGTATATCAAACAGAAAAGATCCACAAGAATGTTACAATTACTTTTAACAATATCAAAGGCGCATTCGAAAAAATAAATTGTTCTACTCTATTTAATATTTATCGAAATCTTCTTTTTCCTAAGTATTTTCAAAAGTTTATTTATTCTTAATAAATCGACTTATTATTTTTTCTAAGATTTATTTCACAATAAAGCATTTTAAAGCACTCAAATTCACAATAAAGCATAAAGCACTCAAAGCTATCCCCAAATTTCTGTGCTTGCATCCGTTTTGTGGAATTTATATTTTAATTCCATTTTAAATAATAAGTGCGAAAACTTTTTAATTCGAGATTTTGTGAATGATCTGGCAGTCATTTCCTCCGAAAATTCTAAAAGAAATTTGAAACATAATTTCAATATTTTAATTAATTTTATTGCTGAGTATCTGGGACGACAAATGTTGGATCTCTATTGAGAAACCGCCTCGGTTTAAATTAGATGCTCCTGTTTCCATAACGAAGGAGTTCATGATTTCAGCGTCTTCAGTCGAAAAACCCAATATTGAAACTAAACAATTCGCACACATTAAAATTCATAAATTTTATAAATATTTAAGTATTTTGATTGCTTTCCGGCTCTACTGGAACTCTCACATCAACTGTCTTAAAGAGAAAAAAAATTATAAACTCTCATGAAATTTTAATAGATTTACTCTCATGAAATTTCACCTGATTAATATCAAACTCTACTCAAATATTTCACCAAGAGCTGCTCATCCTGAAAAATAAATTGTTTTTCTATACAAATTTTTAGAGCCCTCCGAATAAGAGATTTACACCAGTGGATAAATGATTGGATCCGATACTGGATACGCCTTCTGTGCTTTTTCTGTGGAGATCCTAAATATGATCTACATGTTTTAAATGGATTCTTATAATTTTGTTTTTCAAATCGTGCTCTCTGTAATCAGGTACGGTAATGACCGTATTGTGGGCAGTCTTTCGAAACTTCAAAATTATTATTTATACTGATAGTTTATTATAAATATGACTACTGCAGAACATCAAAAATAAATCAGTCTTTATTAATATCATTAAAGAAAAAATAATACCTTATTCTGGTTGTTACAACTTACACTAAGTTCGATCCTACGCAGGAGATTATTACTACGAAATTACAGATAAATTTGAGAAATTCGCTGTCACTCATGGTGGTGAAATAAATGCCCCAGCCTCTCGGTCTGATATAGTTAAGATTTTAAAAATTAACTTCTTTCTGATTGTGTGCTCTGGTGGTCAACTAGTAATATTGGTATTCGGTTCAGTCCTATATTCCCAAGACCAAATTTGAAATTTTTTATTCTAATTGAGGTTTTATTATTTACTTCTTAAGTAGTCATGGTCCTTTTGTTTGTTATTTAAATCATTTTAATTTGAAAAATTGACAAATACAAATTGATGTCCCGTGGCTCTGTTGGAGATGCTGACTACTACATTTTCTTTTGCCCTTTTAGCAAAAGTTTTCATATAATTTGATCTATTGTTGAATCAAAACCTATTTAGCTGAAGACTGTGTGTAGTCTATATTTCAAGCATAAAAAATAGTTTAGTTTAAATTTAAAAAAAGCATAGTTTATATTTCAGGTTTAAATACAGTATTCTTACAACTCGTAAAAGCCTCATATTGCTTCTAGTGCGATGTTAATAAAACCAAACTAATCCAACATGTTCTGTATTATCTTATCTTTATTGTAAAATTTTTTTTTTTGCTAGTAAATGTTGTGAGCGGAGTGATTAGTTCCTGGTAGGCCGATTTGTAGCTCTAAGCCCTTTGGGTGAGCTCGATCTCTTGGGCATTCTGCTAATAGCTCTTGTTTTGCTTATCTGTGCGAAGCTGATAAACAATCACAATCACATTTACGCTAGTCTGGTTCTGGTGAAGCCTAAAACTGAAGAATGGCCTAATGTTTCAATGCGATGTGTGGATATCATGTTGACTCATCTTCGCATTGCACACACTTGCTTTATGCTTAAGAACCTTTAGTATGGGGAGAGCTCTCCCGAATTTCCTTTTTGCAAATATTCCATACACCGTTCATCGCATTGTAATTGTTAGACCTGTAGTTTCGTCATCATCGTCGCTCTTTTTCAATTCCTCTATTTTATACTTTTCTGACTTAGTTGAGGTAAAGTCCACAGTAACCTACTTTTTTTACAAAAAAAAAAAAAAAAAAAAAAAAAAGAAGTATTGCCTTCTTACGCCACATTTAAATTTTTAACTTTATCCTTACATTGTTTTACCAGTTCTTGTTTTTATTTTATATCTTAATTGACTTAAGAAAATAAACTTTTAGTTTTAGGAACAGTCATAGCCAGATTTGGTTTTTGTATCATAAACCCCAACTTTGAGGCATAACTTTACACATGCAAATTTAAGATGAAGTAATTTGTAAATATCTAACATATTTTTTAAAAAGAATATATGTTGTCTTTTTAAATACAATGATCTTACCTTTTGAACAATTATATTAGAAATAAGAAAACGAGAACGGCTTGATTCACAGCCGTATTAGTTGATCATTTTTTCATTTTCTATGAAGTCAATGAATATAATGCTCTTCATATCCCCAAAAATCGTCGCCATAACTTTACCGAACTCTGAGACAGTCTTTGAAGTCGATTTTCTGGATGCATTCCATTGTTTTGTCTATTACAGTGTTTCCGGCCTATGAAGATGTCAGATCTCATCGACGATGACGTTTTGATGACAGCCATTAGCTGCCAACTTTAAACTTATCTATATACAGAGGAGTCAAAAAAATGTGCGTAATTTAATGTCTTATTATATATTTAATATATATATATATATATATATATATATATATATATATATATATATAATGTGTGTGTGTAGAACGGTGGTGAGATAGTACATCTCGAATCTACACTGGTTTGTTCTTACACAAAAGGGCTGGTTTGTCTAGGGGAGTAATTCCATTACCGGTTTCTATGATGATTTCGTACTCTTTCAATGATGAGACTTGGAAGATTTTTTACTTCATTTATTAGTTTAGTTTAGTTTTTTTTATTAACGTCGCGCTAGAAACAACACGAGGGCTATTGGTGACGGACCTCGTAATTTTGAACCACGGTCAAGTGACGAGGACGACACATGAGCTGGCACCACCTCTCCTAACATCCACACTACGCCAACCTTCCTTTCTTAGAAGGAGAGGTGGAGGAAAACTATATATAAAAGCTGCTATGTACAAGTTGAAATATTTCCAATAACCAGTTCTTCTAAGAAAGATAGATGGCGGCCTCATTTTATCGCATATCGACGATGGGCGTTGGAACGCGCTCTAGCGTTCGGAGCTTACTTCCAACACGGGTAATGTGGAGAAGAGAAGTGGAAAGTGGAGGAAAGAGAGCGAGGATGAAATGTCTCTCAGTTTTGTTCAGGAATAGGAGGCGCTGCACAAGCTATCACATGATGCTGATTCGTGGTGCCATCTATTGAGTAACTGAGGACAGTTCCTCAAGTTAGGTTATGACAGTTCAAGTGAGGACAGTTATACAGTACATTTGAAATTAATACTTTGATAATTAGCTGGAATATATATATATATATATATAAATTTGTGGCCATGGTGACGAACTCGCGACCGTGAATCGTGGCCATGATTCATTCAAACAGTTTCGGATTCTGACGCCAATAAAAAGTCCGCCGTGTAGTTCTCAAGGTCAACTATCTTCTCCCTCTAAGAGATAAAAAATACATTTGAGCCACTGAAAGCATGTTAAATGGTATATTTGTAAGCAATTAATAATTATATGCTTAAAATTAATTCCAAAAATTGAGAAAAGTTTTTAAAATGTTAATATTATATATAATTTATTCAAAATATAACATTTTAAATCAATTGAAATGTGTAAGATTCATAAGAATAATCTGAAGTCTCATTCATAATGTTGTGTAATATAAAATGTTCAAACCTTAGATGAAAATTTTATTTGTTCGTTACAAATAAAATAAAAAATGTAATCAAAAACTTTAAATTTAACATTCGTTTTGTATTTTAACAACTAGAGTAAATGTTGTTGCTTTCCTTAAATAGATAATCAAGTCTTTTGAAAAGGAAAAAAATAAAGTTGTAAAAAACCAAATGAGAAAAAATTAATAAACAAACAAATAATAAAATAAATAATTAATGAGAAAAACTACTTATGTAAATTGAAATTGTATACAAAGTCAGATCGGAAAGTTTATTGAGTTTCGAAGCCTGACTTTCGTAATAAAGGACCATTAAGAATGATGTGTTTATATTTGAGCGGTCTACTAGAATTAATACATTATTCTTGGTTCTGTAACAGTCGATTTTATTCGGCCTCCGCGATTCCCTGATTTGATGGTTGGAGCTACCTGGAAGGGAAGTTTATCACATAATTAACCTTGAGACCAAGACATCAGAGACCATTTTTCCTTCTTAAACAAAATAATTTTTTTCCTCAATTAGATAAATTATCTGGAAAATATATCTGAAAATAAATTTGACGTTATCCTGATAAGGAAAAAAAAAAAAAAATGCAAAAATAAACAATTTGTTTTGAATTAAAAATTTTTTTTTAATGATTTTTACTTCATTTTCTAATTACTAAATTTGAATTACTTCATTATTATCTAATTACTGATTCATTATTATCTAATAACTAAATTTGAAATTGTTAATAGAGTTTAAAAATGCAATAATATGTGCGAGATTGATGTCAGCTTTGACGTCAGCAGTAAATCTGTGATTACACTAATCCCATGATGGCCCTGATTTAAAACCAATGCTTAAGAACTTGCTATTTGAAGAAAACTTGTGACGTAATTTCTTCATTATTAAGCTTTGTTACCATCTTAAAATCTAATTATATATCTAAGAAGCTCAAAACTTCAAATAAAGATATATCAAAACAAGAAAGAAGTGATAAAATTTATAAGTTTTTAAAGGTATAGATTAAAAAGATAAAATAAATAAGTTATTATGTAATTCATGTTAATAAAACGTCCTCGAGGTTCGTTAAGAGAAAAACGCGAACAGCCAAATGTCACAAACTGAGTCCAAACATAGAATCAAGTTAAAACGGATTTTTAATTTTGATCAAAACCAAGACTGGTATCAGTTTTATTGATTATATTCGTAGTTCTGAAAACCAATACTCCATTGTGTTCTTTTTAAATTGTGAATTCATGTTTAGATGTTTTATTTTATTTCTGTAACCTATGTGAACACCTGAGCCCTTTACTGGAGCCTATAAGTTGAAAATCAAAAATGATAAAATATTAATTTTTATTGATTTACTTCTTCAGGCAAAACGAATAAATGAAATCGAGAGAAGCAATTCTTTTAAACAATTTTTCCATTTTAAATGAGACTTAACCTACGTTAGGAATTGTTACGAAATTGGCATTCAAAGAAAAAAAATTGGTTAGAAATATGAGATACACAATCATAAAAGTTTTACGTCGTCTGCAGTTCAAGTTGTATATTTCATTTCTTTAGGAAATAAATATTATTTTTCTAAGTCAAACAGCCTCTGGAAAGAATGACATTTATTAAAAAGTTATTTACTTCTTCCTTTTCCCTTGGATTTCCCGTTATTTCCTTCCTCCTTAAGCAATAAATTAAAAACATTTTGATTTTTAAGCCCTTTAATTCCAAGAAAACGTGGAACATAAAAAATAATACATTTCTTAGAGCAGTGAAAGAAATATTGCTTCTTTTTGCTCTGTACGTAGAAATTTTATTATATTTCAAAATGGAACGTGAGGTAGCGAAATTTGTTGAACAAATTCATTTTTTGATTGATTGTTAAAAAAAAACGTCTCATTTCGAAGCAACTCGAGGTCTAGTGGTAGCGATGACATCTGAGCTGATACTCCCTCTCCAAAATTCCACACTACACCAACTTAGCGTGCATCAGCTCCTCTATATAGTGGGTCTTTAGAGGCGTCATGACTCGAACCTAAGACTGGACGAAACAACACCAGGCGCGAGCTCGCGAACCATGACCTCTGAGGCATTGTGGTCGTAGAATAAATTATAATTCCTTTTACAACGAATAGATCTTGTGAAATATTTTCTACGTTTATGTTACTATAAATTCCTTGGGATTTATGTATTACTCTAAAATAATATCTTTACGATTTTATTTCCTCATTTTTTATTATCAGAATTTTGCAAATTAAGTTGTTTAAATTGTGGAGTATACTCTTCACTTGTTTAACACGATATTTAACTTACACGATTTCTTTTTTCTATTTGAAGGAATTTAGATTGATTGTTTAATAATGTTGCACAAAGTAGACTGGCAATGGACCTTATAATTTTGATCCTCGGCTAAGTGACGAGAACGATACCTGAACTGGAACGTCTCAATCGAAACTCTACCACCACTCCAGCGTGGGGATTTGGCCCTGACAGGTTTAATGTTCATTGACCCCACTACATGGAGGTATCTAATGTTATCAGGATTTTAACCCACTACCAGCTGTAAACAACGGTGGTCGAGATCTCGCGACCGTGATCATTAAGTTACCGACGTCATTTAAGTCTGCAAAAGAAAACTCAGGAGGAAAGAATTAGTTGGTAGGAACAACATCGTATCATGACAATTTATATTTGAATTCATTTATTGTTCTTATTTGTACTTGATTGATTGTTCTTGATCAGTTCTCGAATATTTTAATGTCAATTGGGAAAAAAAACTGTATGTTTTATTAATCTTGTTAGAGTAGGGCAAATATTGTATATTTGATATAATGCATTGAATAACACGACAATTTTTTAAATGGTTTCAAGTCCAAGATTCTTTTTCATAACTAAGCATTTTGGTGCAAACTTAACATGTTTTTAACATTTTGCATTCATTTTCCTTCAAAAAGAATATCTCTTAAATTACTGTAGCCTCGAAATTGAAGGTATTTAAATTAATTTTTAATTAACTGATTTTCTTAAAAATTTAAGTAAGTAGATGATATTTGATCCCAAAAAATAGTGCAAAGTGTCTTCCGTAAGTGAGGTTGTTGATTTTGGTGAATATGAGTGACGATGATCCCTCGTTATGGACACTTTTATGATCTTTTTGTTTACAACCCTTCTTGTCATTTACTGAATTCTGCTTAGATAACGGATGTAATTATTTCCTCGTAAAATAAAAAGTGTTTTGCGTAGCTTGGCCAAATATAGCCCTCACGTCAATAAAATCAACCATATATTTGTTTACTTAAATATATCCAAATGCGAGTCACATAACTTGTTATCAGTGATCGCAGTAGCTGAAATGGTAGGGCTTCGGGGTCGTAACGGGCGTTATTTTCGTCGAGTCGTGGGTTCTAGTCAAAATGCCACCGAAGAGTCGTCGTGTAGCGGGGCTGATCCATGTTAAATCTATCGTTGTTGCAAGTCCTTCTGTTAGCGTAGTGTAGTAATTTGGTGTGGGAGGTATCAGCTCGGGTGTGGTCCTCGTCACTAGATCAAAGTTCAAAATCACAAGGTCCATCGCCAATTGCCATCATGCTGTTTTGAAGTGAAATGTTAAAAACAATCATTGAATCAATTTATTTACGATAAGTAATAGCTGTGGTAGCCAAGTGGTTATGACATCGAGTTCAATGAATGACGATGAACAATAGAGTTCGATCCATGTTTCTGATTAAGAAGTGTCTTGTAGAGGATTTGGAAATTGTTAAATCCATGGGAACTTAAAGTCCGAACATGAGCAGGATGTGGATGAGACTACTTGTTATCTGACTTATTAAAAATTACGAGATGCAATTACCTGTGGACCTTGTGTTGGACAAAAATATGCAGTCAGAAAAGCGACTAGTAAATAAACCGACGGTAATTTGAAACACCTTCATATTCGTCTTTGAAATTTTATGATAGGAAAATATTTTGTAATGCAGAAACTATCAGCTAGCTCTTCATTATCCAGTGACAGCGCTGAGCATGATAGAATTTTAAAAACCTATTCAGGGAGAGTTACTCTATAAAAAAATAGTTTGGCGATGATATTATTTCATGTCTGAAGTCACACAACAAATAGAGTAATTGCACAAAAATTGTATTGTCTAGTTGATACTGAAACAAATTATATTTTTGAGTTTTATTTTATGAAAATAACATCAAAATACATATTATATACAAAATAACATTTAATTCGGGGAAATTATTATGGAAAGTTTACCTTAAAGCTGTCAAGTAGAAATTTCTGTAAAATTAAATTTTATAAATTTGTGCTTTGGTTGAACTCAAAACTAATAATTAACTCCATTTTGACATTTGCTAAACAAATGCACGTGTGCTTTAATTAGACTTTTTTTTTTACTTTTCTGGATCAATTGGATTTTTTCACTTTTCTAAATCAATTGGACTTTTTCACTTTGCTAAATCAATTGGACTTTTTCACTGATACTTTTCTACTAAAATGTCTAAGAACATTAAATGCCGAGTGGTGATGACATAGAGTCCATTGCCTACATTGTTTCGTTCGACTTCTGATAACACTTAAGATCAGTCGCGCAGCGGTGCTGATGCATGTTAAATCTGTCAGGATTCAAGCATGCGATGAAGGTATCCAATCTTATAGTTTGTTTTTGAACACTGATCGAGTGGCGAGGACGACCCCGGAATTGGCATCTCTCCTTCCAAAATTCCCCAGTCAACGTGAAGGCTTTGAGCCAAGACAGATTTAACGAGCATCTGTTCCTACTGCATGACAGGTTTTTAGTAGCATCAGGACTTGAATCCACTTCTCGAAGGAAACAATGTCGGTCACAGATTCAAAGTCATCATCACTCAACTATCACAGCAGCATTCCTTAATGTTATTGTGCAGAGACTGGCTATTGAAAAATATTGACCAAGAGCTTCATAATTTTGTTGAATGATAAAGACAAAACACTTGAAATTCCTTATCACTCTCTTTCTGTCATGTCACAAACACCAAACATCATAAGACACTGGACAATTTGGTAAAATATGGTAATCGTTCTTTTTCTCCCTCATCTATTTTAAATATGTCCCACCATAGTTTATTTGAATTTTATTTTAAATTGATTTTTTGTATTTGTTTCGGATTCTTTCGGGAATGAAAGTTCTAATAACTGAATAAAATTTCTAGATTATATAAAACAAAATAACTCGGTCTAATTAGGAGAGCAAAAAAAGAGTTTTCCTCCTGCAACTCAATCTTCTAAAATAGATGTTTAATTGAAACGCTAGCAGCTCCACCTGCCGGGAAGACTCAGCAATATCTTATTTAAAATTTTATTTTTTATTTTTGTACTGTTTTTTTTCTTGCATTTTAAAATTCCTATTTCTTTACGCAGCTTTTTCTGATTCAGCTTTTTCGCAGTAGCCTAGTGGTCCGGCTGGCTTTGTTTCCGTCAGTTCGGCTTTGTTCGTGAGTTTGAGTCCTGATGTAATTAACGATCCACCTTGTAACAGTGCTGATGCATATTAAATCACTCCAGGATCCAAATCCTCCCATTGAAAAAGTGGGGAAATTTTGAGAGTAATCTGTCAACACTGGTGTTATCCTTGTAACTTGAGGGTGTTTCAGGTTTGCGACAACCGTCGCACACAGCTTTTGTGTTGCTTCTAAGTGTGAAGTTACTAAAACAATCTTAGCTTGATTCGGCTTTTACGCTATAGGCCCCCAACTATCACTTAATCAGAAACGCTTTCATAAGCTATGTTTTCCTAAAAAAGTGGAACCATTGCCTAGCTGTCACAATACTGCATTGGATGACCTCACGTAAAAGTTTTCTATGTAAACCAGATGGTTAAAGAGCGTTGAATGCGAGAGAACGTAATCCAAGTGTAAGCTGTGATTTTCTTAGAAAGATATATGGGAAGATTTATGACGTCATCCACCGTAATATTACGGCTGCTAGATAACGACTTTCCTTCCCCAGGAGACCATAGCTTTTGCTTGTATCAAAAATTGTTTTACACCTAAGAGAGACCTTTCATGGAATCAGCACCGATCTCTCAGCTCGATTTGAACACCTTCCACTATCAAATAATGATCATAATCACTCTACAAATCAAAATTGATATTTCATAGCACAATTTCAGCGAACCAGGGCATATATACTCATGATATGATATAGCAGTTCAGGTATCATCCTTGTTGTCTGCTTATGCCTCTGAATTACGTCGACCATCGCCAAAAAGAAAGCTTCATATAAATCTAACGAGACATTACTTATATAAAATGGTATACATTGTAGAAATAAATTCGGTAAAATTTATACATTTCAGGACTGAACCTAATAAATGAATATTCTAAAAGTTTCTGTATCTAAAGAAAAGTTACTGCTTGTTTCAAATGTCTATAAGCGTTGTCGAGCAGTTTTCTCATACACAATCCACAAAATCCCAATTTTTGATTTCATTGAAAAGCCAGATTAAGAGAAGTCCACTTTTAAACCAGGTCTTTCAGATCCCGGCGAAAGACCATTTACTCTTCTAGAACTCGTTTATTAGGTTAGAAAAGGGCTCCATCGGTTTTCTTCAAATGTTAGCGGGACTTTGGCGAAATCAAATCATGGAGCAAAAGAGTATTTTTGGTGCGTTAACTCTTTCTCTCGATTACTGGCATCGAGGATCGAGTGATTAGCATCGTGAAAATTCGCTTCATATATGAGAGGTCATATAATTAGGGCTTGTTATTCATTCGACTGGTGATGCGAATTATTCCGACACTTCAGTGTTCAAATAATCCCGCAACTTAGAAATTAAACCAAAGTCTGGCGAAGTAGGTTTGAAGTGTCGTAATCAAGACCGTGTATCGTTAAGGCTGTTTTTGCGTAGTATTTAAAGAATAGGATCCGAAATCAGAATACTTTTTTCGATAAGAAATATCTCCAAAATTTATATTATATTTTGACTTCTTTATCCTTTAAAAAAATGTATTCTATAAAGCTACTCATTTGTGTGTATGAGTCAGTCTATTTTTTCCTGTATAAAATATGTCCCATAATTTGTCTCCCACACTAAAATACTAGAGGGGATTTAAGTTTAAGTATTAAAAAGAAAAATTATGTTCTTTTAAATGTTTCTAAGCTTTAAAAATACTACATAATTAGCGGAAGTATCTGTTATATAACGTCACACATATTTATATGAAAATTGGAACACTTTTCTGTCTGAAAATAAGTTCACAGTTTGGAACATTTGGCAAAGACAACCTTTAACAACTGCATATTTATTCCGTTTCCTGAAAAATAATCCATGGGGTTTACTGTCTTTGGTAAACACGGGTGACGCTCTGCCCGGATACTCTAGCGACCCTTCTCTATTTTTGACCCTCCTTCTTGTCAACCAACTGTCTTTTTTCAATTTATTCACTTCTAGACCACAGTTAAACCTTGTTTGGCGCAGCATAGCCACATCTGGCTCTTGCGCCAATAACCATTACATTCATTCACTCACTCACCTGAAAAAGAATTATTACTGCCTTGATTCTTGGAGATAATAGCTAAAGGTAAATGAATGGAGGAAATTTGAGATTCATGGAACAGCCAAATCTGGCTACGCTTCACCAAACAATATACACCTGTGATATATCCGCTTCATAAAAAAAAGAATTAGCTGACAAGAAAAAGGATAAAAAAATAATAAAAAGTATGTCTTAGTTAATCCCCCCAGGGACGGAAAACCACATTACCCGTGTTTACCAAAGACAGTAAACCCCATGGAAACGAAAAAGATCACTAGGATATCTCGAGCGCATTATGTTCGTACTCACTTAAAGAAAGTCACTTACAGGAATAGCCCAGAGTAGTAGCCTTTATTACCTCACTCCTTCATAACTCAACCAATCAAACAATCAAATACATTCTCTTTCAACTCCATTCAAGAGCACTTTCAACGCCTCATTTAGATTTACGACCTTCATGTGCCTCATAGATCTTTACTCATATGTATGGAGTTGCAATTTTGGTGATCCTGAATGGTTTAGCGATCTTTCCCTAATTTCGATTTATTTTTTTTAATTACATCTTACATCCTCCTCCTTTTTTGTAGTCTTTTCTTCCATTTGCTGAGTTTTGTTTAGATAACATACATTTTTTTTTGTTATCATTCAGTGTTTGGTTTTGCTTGATGAAATACAATAACCAACCGATCTTTCCGCATCAATATTAATATCTTATTTCAATTTTGTAGGAAATTGGAAGTGCAACAAAAATCTGTCTAAAACTGCTCAAACTAACAAAAAACAGCCTTTCCGTTCCTTGCATATGCCATTTACATGAGTGATAGTGGTGTTTTAATGGTGCAAAAGCCAGATGAGGTCATGCTATGCCAAACAAGGTGTAACTGCGATCTAGACATTTGAAAAAAGAGGAAAGAAAATTAAGTATTGTTTACTAGAAGGAATATCGAAGATAAAGAAGGATTGCTGGGGTGTTCCGGTAAAGCGTCAAACAAGTTTACCAAAGACAGCAAACCTTTTGGGAAAATAAAGATTCCAAGGGTGCTTCGAGATTATGATATCCTTATCTACTTAAAGAAGTAAGCTCCTGATGGCCTAGGAGTAATTCAATAATCAGTTACTCAACTGAGACCTTTTTGTATTGAACTACTGAATATTATACACATTACATATCTTATTGAATCCTTTGTCATTTCAAAAGATTTGTTCAATTTGGATGTGATACGATAAGTGAAGTTAATGATACAAGTACCAAATACGGCTATGCCAAAAATAATGTAACTGGGATCTAGGCGTTAGAGAAAAAGTTGAAAAATATAAAAACTGATTTAAAGGAGTAGAACAGGAACGTTAGATTATGCTGGTGCTCGTCATAGATATTACCAAAGATAGTAAACCCATGGGAAAGAAAAAAAAGATTCATAGGGATGCTCATTCTTACCTTAAGGATATAAGCCCCTAAGAGCAAATTTACTATTGGAAGTTTTTCGCCAGTCAATACCGTTTGTTCAATTCTTTCTAAGAATTTGGAACTGTGAATTTGTATTAGCTATATGAATTTAAATATTATGAAATAATACTTCAAGAACCCGATCACAGATAGGTGTAAGAGCATTACGAACAACCTTTTCTTTTTAACCTATTTATCTAAAAAAATGAGAAAATCAATAATACTCGTCAATACTCCACCATAAACCTGTTCTTTATTCTGAATTGTTTCCTCTTGTTTTCAAAGATCTTGAAACTCATCAGACAGGTTTCCTTTGTATCTACTCATTGCACAGTTTTTTTTCCTTCTTTCGTGTTCTTTATCTACTCACAATTTTCAGGTCCATTTTTATCTTTATTTTCATTCACACATGCAGTTACTGTATTCCCTACTTCCTGAAATGGCTTATTCTGTCACATTTTTTTGAAACTAGGCAGTAATCAACAAACATTTACGCTACATTTCCCTCATCAATTGATTTAATGAAGAAAACTTCTCTGACTGGGTTTAAATTAGAACAAAATATAAAGTGGTCTTTTTATTCAACCGACTAATTTTTCCTTAGGTTTGTAGTGTAAACTACTATTACAAGTAATAATTCTGTAGAATAAAATTTTTATAAATACATCTTATTCTTAATGCAATGAATAAAATATTAGTACAATGAAGAGACGAACAATAAAAAACAGTTACTGAAAATTAGTAGTAACAAGTATGAGCCTTTTATCTAAAAATTGCAAATAGTCTGTCTCAGATCGGAAGATAGAGGGCGTGCGAAGTTGAAGGAAGTTTTGGTTAAGAACAAAGTGATGGAGAATAAAATAAATTGCTAATAAATTTCATGAAAATTTTTGTACATAACTATAAAATAAGTATTAGTTTAATATTTCTAGCTGCACTGTTTTTTTTACCCTACCGATTACGTTTTTCTTCAAATTTATAAAGACGCTGAATTATTCAAATTTCAATATGGCTTCAGTAATCTAGTGGTCATGATCACAGACTCGAGAATGGCGTTATTTTCGTCAAGCCGTTCGTTCAAGCCCTAATGTCACAAAAGGCCCTCCAAATTGAGGGGATAGTGATCGATAAATATGGTCGAGGTCCCATGCCTTCCCGTTGTCATGGTGAAGAATGTTATAGAGGGTGAAGCCAGCTCAAGTGTCGTCCTCGTCATTTGACAAAGGTACAAAATTACGAGGTCCATAGCAAATAGACTTCGCGCTACTTTTCTCAACACAAAGTTAATAAATATTCAAATCAAAAATCAGATTCCTAGAAGCTATAATACCTAATAATTTGAGATAAATCAGCTTTATATCATCTCATAAAATCAGTCGACTGATCTCATAAAAATCAGCCGACTGTCATGATCATGCTTGAATTACGATTTAGTAGAAAACCAGTCCTATAAATAATTTTTAGAGTTGACATTATTTGGAAAATGCTTATGGTTTACTTTAGCTAATTTTCTTTTAGGTTTCTTTAATACGGAAATATAACTATATATTTAATACTGATTTATTCATTTAACGGTCATAAAAGCGTTTTTTGTTAAAATGGTGTTTGTGGAATCGGAACTCTAATGCATGATTAACCTGAAACAACTCCGACAGTTTTCAACTCGGTGATCTCTTGGCTATCGATTCTATTGCTTGGAGAATGTATATTGATATGTTAGGAGTTCATTATGAATACACAACAAGGAATTTCTAATTTTTACATTATCCTCATTTGCCGGAAATCCATAAGCTAACCATTCGTTTACATAAAATTTATTAACTAATAATTCCTTTACATAACATTCGTTAACTAATCCAACATTTACATAAAATCTCTTTGTTGATTTATTATTTGCTTACCATACGTGTATAACTTTACGTGTAAGCTAACCATACGTTTATAACTTTGAAATCAAGTGACACATCAATTTAAATGTATACCAGAGTACAAATACACTTTCTTGAATACTTTATATCATTTTAAAGTACAGGTACCACTCTTTAATATGGCCGTTCAGAACTAAGGCCAATCCGAATTAACGATTCTGCCAGATTCTCGAACGTCAATATAGTTTTAATCTGGATACTAAATAAATCACTTTAGATAAACATGTAAAAGAATAAAATTTGTATTTTGTGATTTTAAGCACATTCTGAACTCGGATAGAGCATATAATTATCCAACAAATTACTGCAACATTAAATACAAACACTGAACTTTAATTGAATATCCTTGTACTGATAAAAAAAAAACACAGCTTAAAAGAAAAATTGAGATAATTCAATTATATTTGAAACAAGTTGTGTCGAGCTACTCTTGTCACGCACTTACGTTTAATTGTTTTTAGTACTTGAATGACACCTTCTGGACTTCAAGAACATTTTCCTGCGCAGTAAGCTCTACGTACACAATTGTAATATTGCATAAAAATGATATGAAATCTTCTAGAAAGAAGAAATAGGGTACTGAAATGATAATCAACTTATACTATAAACAAAGGGCATAATATCTACCCGTGATGGCGGTCTAGATCAACAGTAGTCCGAATATAAGCGAAAAACTCCGAACGTGGGCAGCTCTTTTCAATGCCAATAATTCTAAACTCTATCAGAATGAAATTTTGTATTTAAATTCTTAAAAGAGTTTTCTTACTAAACCAAGGCGGAATGTCTTAACTTACTGATTAGTATAGTATACTATTCTTAATCATTAAAGAGTTTTATTTCCGAAAAGAGACGAATTTTTCGACTGCTAATTGAAAACTAAACTCCTTAAATGCAAAATTATCCAGTTTCTAAAAGATTAAGTCAGACTTCAGCATCCAATTTAGGTTGAGTGGTCTTAAATTTAACACGTTCACCCGGAATAGAGAATTTCGAAGTAATCCCCCTATTTTCTCTAGCGATAAAATCCTATTAAATAAAGCAGTTGTTCTATATCAAATTGCGATAACACTTGCAAATTCATACTGCAAAAGGAAAGCTCATTTCACCTTCCAATTGAATTTAGACTGGAAATGTTAATCCTATTGAATAATCAGCTTTTCTGCGTCTTAAATAGTCAGATGAGAGGCTTACGAATTCCATTATTGGATGATTATCGATAGTAAAAATGATATTAATCAGTATGCAGTCCTTTGAATAGTAAAGAAGGATTAAAGTACTTGCAATTTAGAATATCGAGATGTTTTAATACATGTTTTAATTAACTTATTACCGGAATTAAACTTCCAATGAATAAAGATTGGTTTGTATTTGGAATCTAAAATGCTCTATGGCTGAGGGGAAATTGGTGGCAATGAACCTTATAAATGTAATTAAGATCAGTGAGACCTGAATTTGTATTTCATTTTCACAATTCTCATCGAGAAATTACCTTATTTAGGTAAATTCGAGCATCATGGTCTCTAAGTACTATAAATATATTTTTCTGTTCATAGGGTTTAGTCTTTCTGGTAAACACGGCTTCCAAGATACTCTACCGATTCTTCTCCATTTTAAACCTTTCTTCTGAACCAGTTTTTACCATTTTATCTAACTTCTAGATCACAGTGTTTGGAGCAGAATAGCCATATTTGGTTCTTTTACCAATACCACAACTCTTTTCCTCACTCAAACTTCCAGAACCCCATTAAGATGGAGTTTTCAGGTTTAACTCCTTTTAATGTGCAGTAGGTATTATTGCATTTGCATTCCTTATTTTTCTCTCTTAAATCATCCTTTTTTAATATCTACAAGCCAAGCTGCCGACTTCGACATTAATGGCATGCTTTGCTGATTCTCTTCACCTAAATTTTCCAAGTTTGTCGTTATAAAACTCATAAATATCCGAGTGCTCTATGCCTCTCAACAGCTAGAACTACATAAGCTTTCCGAGGTTTCAACAGTTTCAGAGCGTTAGCATATTTAGGCAGGGTTTTGATGAGATAAAAAAAATCAACAAGAGGTGGATTAAGGTTTATCTTCAGTAAAAACTAGGCAATTTCTGAATGGTTTCCAGAACAGAGGGTTTCCTCCAATACTGTCTACTAAACTGATCAGTAAAATGATGTACATACAATATAATTAAATACTTTGTAACTTAAAGTGAATACCTTTCCCTGGAGTTTATCTCAATAATTTTGATTCTCATTCAAGCGGTACAATGTGTTAGTCGCCTCGCACGAAAAAATATCCGTAGCGTTGCGGGGCTGATGCATATTGAATTTGTCAAAGCTCCATATCCTTATATTTGGAGAGACAGTTTCTGTGGCTCAAATATCGTCTTCGTCACTTGACTGAACCCCAAAATTACAAGGAACATCGTTGATAGTCCTCGTATAGCTTCTAAGTGCGACGTTAATAAGCAATCGATCCATCAACGGTATTCTATCTTACGATAACTATCGGTTCGTGGTTGCACCTTTCTACTACAATAGATCACATAAAATAGGTAGTGAATATAATTCCAACCACATATTCACAAGCGGCTCACATTTGGGCACAAATAAGCAGTCGAATGCGTTTAACTGTATTCGATATTTTTATTGCTAATTTTAATAATCTCATTTTAGAAATTTAGATAGTTTTTCAAAGCATCGGATCCATTTAATTTTCTACTCAACGATAATAAATAAAAAAAGTAAATTCATAAAGTCAGGAACCAATCACGATGCATTGTCGATTTCGGATATTGTACTTTCTGAATTAATGCTATCCAATAAATCAGCATCGATCAGTGATTCGTGATCAGAATACCATGAAGTAAAGTGCTCAATTTTTCATATTCATTGCAGCGAGAAAGAAGAGGAAAAAAAGACTGATCCTTCTCATCGAAATTTCATTTCACTATGAGTGATTTTAGCTCATTACGTGTTTCTGAAGGGTCTATTTTCTTATTGATTAATTGAGGCTCACCGATTCTCGATGAATAGCGAGTAAGAGGGAGTTCTTTTAGGGGCTATATCTTTTTTTACATTTTGTTGAAACTGTAGCTATGCGTTCTAATTGAGTTATTTATCTGATAATACTTTACGAAAAATTCAACGAGTTAAATCCGTCGAGTTCAGTTAATTTTATGTTATTATATTTTCAACTAGAGTAATTGTGTTGAGGGACAATTGATACTAAATATTAGATTTAGTTTTAATGAGATGACTTACTCAGCTGCATACACATATTTTGCGATTTGTGTGCACACTTAACAATAACTAGTTCATTAGAATTCATATCGTGCGTGTTTTAGAGCTAGAGTAATAGTGCAAAGTGGATAATTTTACATTCGCGGTTATTTTGTTTTGCTAAACTTCAGTTATGCATTATTGGTTAAAATACAATTTAGCCTACACCTTTGGTGATGGAAATATTTGTTCGAGAAAGAATTTCAAATGTTACAAACCTAGCTTAAATGTTCAAGTATGCATGTTATACGCGACAATCCTAAAATTCCTAATTCTGTATAACAGTTAAGCAAGCGGTCATCATTGGTTTGGGGGTGTTAGCGGATGCTCAAATTTCAAAATTTTTTTTTCGGCCAATAAGAAGGTTTCTTCGCGCTTTCTTCTGGTATAGTTTTGAAGAATTTGCCTGTTCAGAAAATGACGTAAGCGTCTTAATTCGATTTTTTCCTGATATTTTTTGCGAATGTTCTCATATGAAAATAACGTAGCTTCTAAGAAAGATGTAATTTTTTATAAAGAGAGAGTCGATAATAGATATAGATAATAGAATGATAATAGCTAGAAAAACTTGAAGGACATGGATTTTGTTTGGTTTGGTTTAATTTTTATTAAAGTCGCACTAGAAGTAACACGAGGGTTATTGGCGACGGACTTTATAATTTTGAACCTGAGTCAAGTGACGAGGATAACAGTGAGCTGACTTATCCCTCTCCGCATTCGACCTCTCGGGAGTACTTGGTACATTAACAGGTTTATAGTACATCAGCCCCACTACACAACGGGTCTTTGGTGGCATCAGAGCTCGAGCCTACTTTTCTACGAAAACAATGTCGGCCGAGAGTCGGCGACCATAACTACTAGGCTGTCGGGGCTACACGGACTTAATGAGCTTTATTTGTAAATTTGGTTTAGTGGTAGCGCTGTTAACTTTATTGATTTTGGTCAGGCAGGAGGGGGGGGGGGCCCAAGCCTAAATCATCAAAAAACGCATTATTGGACGCATTCGTTCGGTTTGTTTTCGTTCCCGTTTTTCCTTTCATTATTGTCTGTGTGTTAAATTGACCTCGCTTAGCCCAGTTTCATTGAGCATTTTGTCATCTAAAGGCCTACATTTGGGAGGCGAGCAACTCTCTTATTTATGTGCGTGTGTAGATCCATCTCCCGTCTTTTTTCCCATCCGTGTGGTGATAAGGTTTCAAAGAGTAGTCCCACTGTAGCTCATGTAATCGTTAAAGGCGACTTAATGGGTATCCAATGTCTGGGGGTATAGCCAGACACCCTACCCCTATTGAATGTATCAGAAGAATGTTCTTCCAGGTTAGGAGATCTCAGGAGAATGCCTTCTATAGGTGGGTATGGACATCATGAACCCAAGGCACCCTAATGATCTTTTTCTTTCCTATGGGGTTTACTGTCTGTGGTAAACACATTTGACGCACCCCCATCATACCCTAGCGATCTTTCTCTATTTTCGATCCTCCTTCTTGTGTACCAATTTTTTTTCTCCCTTCTCCCAAATTTTTTCGTCTTGATCTCTGTTGCACGTTTGGCTCAACATATCCAGAAATGTCTCTTTCGCCATTGAACTTCACCATCACTCACTCACTACTACATTGTTGAGGAATAATTGTACGAAAATGAAACGAGTTTGTATATTCGAGGTTTTTCAAAAAAGTTAGAGTATAAGAGCCTCTGACGTTCGAAGAGAAATTTTTCGCAAAGTTGGCTGCATCAGGTTCAAGACCAAAATATTGGAAATAGAATGCGCTAGTTTGCTTTAGTCGGTTGAAAAATCTTGTTGTAGTGCCGTGTTGAAATTAGAGTCGGGATTCCAAATCCCGAACACTGAAAGTTAATGAGTGTGATCAATCTTTTCTTCTGGAAGCGAAAGGCTATATTTTTAAAGAAATAAAAATTGCTTTTGAGAATGGCATCATTAATTGTACTGTTGTGTACAAGTGATGTCATGCGTATGGAAGAAATTCAAAATATTTTTTTCCTTTTGAAAATTCATGGCTTTCGTCTTTTGTGATAACAATGAGATTCTCATCATGAAATATTTGCTCCAGAGCAAAGCAGTTTATGCCAAGCGATAACTGGAGGGTATAAAGAACAAAAGAGGAATATGAACGAAGAGAGCATGTTTCTTGTATGGCAATACATATCTTCGCTCAGCCAATGCCACATAGAAACTCTTGGATGGTACATTATCAGCTATCTCTTTCAGTGTCCATATGTGGCATCTTCTGATGTTGTGACGTCATGGCTCTTAAATATATTTTTTGTTACTTTATTGTTGAAATTTCGTACTCTGTACTCTATTGACGTGACTGCTCTTCCTGAAGCGGAACTTGATACCCTGCCTGCCCAGACAGTTTCTCAGACCAGGCGTTGTCCTTGGCGAGAGCAGAAGTCTGTAAGATTAATTCTAATGTAATTGTATGAGTGTGATATGAACTTGATAATAAATGATTTTAAATATGAAATGGATACCTCGAAATATTTGCCAGTACACCACAATGTTCATCTTTTCACCTCATTGAAAACGTTTATCTGTGGAAAAAGGTTTTCGATTATGGAAGAGATCCAGAGTGATTTTTCAAACAGGGGACCGAATAGATGACGAGAGGCTTTATTGACAAAAGTATGAGAGAGCTCATCCCTCGGTTCACAAAAGCATTGTGATGGAAGGTGAATACTTCCAAAAATAATGTTTGATATGCGTAAATGAATTCGTAAAGTTTTCAAAAATACAATATATTGTTTTCCTAGTTTCAAAAAATTGAATATTTTTACAATGTGGACGCCTCTTAGGTAAAGACTAACATATATTCAGCTTAATCAACATATGAAATGGTGAGACACACGTATTTCTACATAAATATTGCTAGTCTCATGAAAGGTCTGAAATCTTAACCACTGAACTTTTGTGGCATATTTGTAAGATGATGATATACGAGCTGGTATAGAATTTTCTAAACTTTTTCTCCTTTCTATATGTGGTTTATTAGTTTCCATTGCGCTTGGGGTTTAAAAAGATCTTGTATTTGAAGATAGATGCCATCTATCTTCAAATATGATAAACTGTTGTTACCTTGAGGGTTGCCATCTGTTAAACGAAGCCGAAAGAAATTTGACATTGATACATAAGTTAGATTTGATTTGGGAGTCATTCACTGCATAATGAAAATTTGATTACTCCGCGTCGAGTTGTCATCGTCGATGATAATTGGATTCATCGCTATACATGGTAAAGCAAGCAACAATCAAAATAATGAGTTGCTTCCTGTGAATACACTCCAAACAAGAGGAGGAAGATCTCATAGGCAGGAAAGTTGTGAGGAAGAATTTTTGACGTGCGAAAGGCGTTATTAATCTTAATGTGAGTAACTGACACTTAGACCGCCGTCTTGTGAATCATGATACTTACTAAAACAAACTACTTTCGATGTTACGAGCTTCCTCTTTTGGAATTACTAAGAAGTTACTTTTCTCCACAGTCTAAGTATGAACTAAGATAATCTCATTTTAGGGGCTTACCATCCATTGCCAAAAGCTGATATATGATCCGAGAGGTGTTTCGTGTTTTCCTCGTGTTTGTATTTCATTTCTTATATAAACTAAGGTGACGCTCCTCATGGATGTCTTAGTCATATTTCCTCTCTTTTAGCGTTTCTTGTCACTCAGAACTACCCTTATTCTTCCTTCACCTCCATTTAAGAATTTGAAGAAAAAAAAGAAAGGTTGGGACGAATTTCGTGATACTCTTACTTATTTATAAATTAACCAATATTTGGCGTAACTTGACGTAATGTGGTCTTTGCGCCAGTTTAATCGAACCATACTGAGGAGAAAAATTACTGTTTACTCTACCTCAAGCCTTTAGTATTTGATTAATTAATTTTATGAAAATTATATTGGCGTTTTGTTTTGATTTATACGAAACTAACCCATTCAGTTAATTTGCTAAAGTAATAAATAAATTTATTTGCAACTGATTTTTATTAATTTAGTAATCAATTTGTTACTTACTTTACCGATTTCAAAAAATTATCGTCTCCATAAGAAAAATCCCAGGGATGCAAATAATAATGATACTAAGTTAAAAACACGAAAAAAGAATTTGAAACTTAATTTTTTAAAACTTATATTTTATGAGGTTCATACCCTTTATTAAGATCACAGTAACTGGAAAATAGCTTTTTTTGTGAAGTACGGACACAATTTATGTAATATACGTAGATGGTTAAAAATATGTATTTGAAGCAAGATGGCGTTGATTAGATATGTTGAAATAACCATGGTGTACAATCATTCATGTACAAAATTGACTTATTACTACATTAATTTTAAATGCTGCGATGTCTAATTCTCATTGTTATTTTGTGTTACCGTCAGGAAGACCTGGATTCATCATTCTATAGGGGAAACCAAGCATATATAGAAACAATTGTTTGATTTCGATGAAACTGCTGCAAAGCAAGGCGAACATAGTCTCTGCGGCTGGTAAAGAGATAGAGATTATTGTTTTGGGACACTAAGGCAGTCATAGTTATGGATTACTTAGAATAATGAAAACCGATTACTGAACAATAATACAACGAGTAATTCCATTCATATTTCTCATGCTTAATACAGATACGTTTTGAACTACCCTTGTGCATTTTTTTTAAAAAAATGTGTCAGAAATCAAAACTGCATTACGTAAAAATTAAGATTTTCTTATCAACAAATTCCAAAATGAACATGACAAATGAGTAAGATCAATGCAATTACATTCAAATATAACTTACGAAAAATTTGAACACCTTATGCTTAATATTGAATATTTTATATAGAATTAAAACTCATATTAAACTGTATAATTTTTTAAAGTAAATTTATGTTACATTTTAAAATTGGGAAAATACAAAATTCATGACGTGTTATTAGTTTAGTAACTGTTTAGTTGGTGTTTCTAATACTAATAATAACACAATGAACAATTTTCAAATGAAATATATATTTATATATATGTACTTTTTATATGCATATATCAATATGTAAAATGATTTTGAAGGTAATATATTCGTGCTCAGTATACATGTTGAACATTTATTATATGAAAAGTCAACAGTCTTCTGATTAGACCAGATTGACTAGAATGATGAATATTACATAGATTATCATAAAATTCAACTAATACTTACAAAATTCAAAATACATTCAGCACACATAAGGCTCATTGAACAATTTGAACATAAACGTTTGATTTATCACAAAGGGGCTCAAAGCGAATTTTATCATGAGTCTCATCCATATAAAGATAAATATAATAGTTATCAGATATAGCTGTTCATATAATACATAATTCTATCTTTTAGATATAAAGAAAAATTATTCTGCTTATATTTTTAATACTTAGGTTTGTGTATAGATTTTTTTTTTATTTTCAAACGAAAATTCGCTATAATTCATTAATTTTGAGTATTATTTAATATTAACGAAATAAAAAATAAAAAAGCAAATATCCATGCAATGATCTAATTTTACAAAAACTTTTAGATTTTAAGACTTTGGTTCCCTTTCAGAAAATATAGGAGTCACAAAAACTCTGTGTTCGCGATATTTTTTCTAAGAAATTAAATTATATTCTTTGATAAAATATCGTTTGGTGAATTTATTTTATATATTTGAATATAAATTCCTTGGTTGTAAAATCAATATTGTATCTGTTAAAATAAATCGTTTGCTGCTTTATAATATCAGCTTCAGTTACTGAAATTTATAAGATAGAATATGTGAAAAATAATTATTCTAAAGTTTGAATAATTATTATAAAGTATATATTGGACAAATTAGTTTTGTGATTCTTATTTTGAAAGGAATTCATGAAATATTAAGAACGGTCGTTTTGACAGAGAAAACATTTACTGCTTGCAAATCCATTCTTTAACTTTTATTTACATTTTCAGTTAATATCTTAAATTATTTTCGATTGATTTCAATTCCTGATTATTTGTATTTCTCTCTATTTTTTTCAGTGACTTTCGTTAAAAGAACTCTTTAGTTTTTAGCCATAATACAAATTTAAAATTATTAATTTTGGATTCATGTTTATGTAATAATTTTCATATATGTACATCTAGCATATGTTTGTAGGCTAAGACTAAAATACTTTTGGTGGTAAAATTTTCATTTTTTTAATAAAACATTTCTAGACTAAATATTTTAAATTTAAAAGGCATTCAGTTATTTTTATTTATTCTTTATCAAAAGATAATAATTTCATGTAGAGTCATAGTGATATATTCTACTTCTCATTTTAATACAATTAATTTGAATAATATTACAAATATTAAAGTGAAAATAGTGAAGACTTGGTTTTATAACCATCACAATGGCCCGGTTCAACAGATTAACATGAATACAATAACTTAGATGCAATATGAAAAAAAAAATATTTTTGTTAATTTATATATTTTTCAAATATTTTCGTATTTTTACTTACGTCAATAATATGAGAAAAACCACAAGACACAGATTTATGAAAGGGAAATGCAAAGGTATTCACTCAAGCCGGGTAAGGAATATATATTTTATATAAGCGAAGAGAGATCTTCGCGATGAATTGTAAAAATCAGTTCACGTTTTTTACAGGAATCGGCACATATCACACAATTGCGCGACTTTCAGAGTTAAAGTTCGCGAGTTTACTCATAATTAGAAGTGTATTCCAGCGAAATCAAGCACTATTTGTAGAAAGTCAGAAATGAGAATGAAATCCATCTGTAATTTAAGCAATCGTGCCGATGCTTTCGCTAATCAAGTACGAGTTTTCAAGGTCGATGTTCAATATGTGACAAGATGTGGTAACATATCCAGTTTTGAGACATCACACGACAGGGGGGTAATAATAATTATATACAGAGGTGTAAGTAGGATTGCTGTTGATTAGATTCATAATTTGAATTAACCTTGTAGAAACTTCATGAATAAGGTGCATTGAATTGTATATCTACTTTTTTCAATTTTGGTGATAGCTATTTATGAATCATAAAGTTAGATGAATTCTAAATATGGAGGAGTGTTATCGATTGTCGCGAAATAATTTGGACGTACTTCAGATGATTTGGTGTTGAAACGCACTAGATAGATCCTACAGGTATATGGTATTCATACCATTATATTGCCAACAATTAATTTAATTCTTAGTCTGAATGCATACTGACATATCACCAAAAACAAATAGAGGATCTTCTAATTCAATGACACAAAAGAAAAGCTCCAAACCTCATTTTCTTTTTTCTACTTATTGTTGTTCACCGTTAATGAAAAAGAACTCAAACAAATTCATCAAAGTTAGTTGAAAATCAGCAGTTGTTACATGTTTTGACAATAAAGAAACTTTGTTTAACTATTTAGCGAAAGCATCTTCAGCAGTTATTCCAGCTGTATTAGCGGATGAGCAAGGCTCATCACTTTTGCTTAGAGGTCAGATACTGATTTCGAACCACACTCAAATCGGTCGCGAATTTTCAAATTCAGTAACATTAACACTTTGATAAACGCCCAAACTACAAGCGCACTTGTTGATTTTCTAATATAACCTTGATAGTCATAAACGGTTTCTTATTTCAGGCATATCACTGATAGGAAGTTGGGTCTTGAAGCTCTGATTGCAATGGATCTGATATATCATGACGGTCAGCTTACGGACTGTGGGACAGCCAGGTGTCCGAAGACGCTGTTCTGACCTTGCTTCAAGATGTTCCTGACCACATCTAGGTGGTTCCGGATGTAGGAGACGTCCGGATGAACGGACAGAAGCTGGACAAAGCATTGCTCCGCCCTTTCGTAGTCCTGTCGTTCGAAGTGGACCACGCATATGTTGTGATGGGCTTTCTGGTTGGTGGGGTCAAGTTGTAGTACCTTCCGGTAGCACTGTGTGAAAACAAAATTGTTTGATAATTGAGGTAAAAGTAGACCAAATAAACATTCTTATTCTACATCTATTATATACAATGTTATTCAAAATAATTCCTCTGACTTTAAAATTCCATATTTTTTAAATAAACGGTGGAGAATGTTAAGTAATACACGAATGCAAAGGGAAAATTTAGAAGTTTTTTTTTCATAAAAAATGGTTCGTTAGTTTAGTTACATGTATAACGTCATTTCGATATGTAAATTCCTGCCAAACACGTGGTTAAATGTTTGTGGTAATTTATTGTATAGTAGCAGAAATCTATTGTTTAACTTGAAATAAATTTATGGCTAATGGGGGCAATACACTTTATCTTTGGCAAACACTGAAGGGAAAAATCGCTTGGGACCATAACACTTGACTTAGGTGAACAAATTAATTTGTGCATGAGTACAAATTAAGACATTCTTTCTTCATTGTTAGGTATGCAAATGATTAAAGTAACAACCATGTCACCGACAAAATGTATGAAAACGCGCGACTTACCAAGCCTAAGTACCCATTAAAAGGTTCTCCCAAAGTACGTATTTTGGATTCTAACTAATGTGTCTGGATTTAATGTATTTTTTCGAAGGTTAGTATACCTTTAAAAAATTTATTTTTAATTTTTTTTCGAAAATCAGTTCGACGACTTTGAGAAAGGTTGCATCGTAGAACTCTGTACAGGTGGGTAGGCTTGCCGTTGCATTACGCGTCATATCGGTCACGCAGGTGTTACAGTTTCATGTTGTTGATGGAATTGAACAGATGGAAGTTATTGCTCACGACAAGTAGGCTCAGGGATAGGGACTACTAGTAGAGAATATGGAAGAATTGACCGGTAAACACGAAGCACAATAATTGCTACGATTACGGATGTTATTCGAACAATGATGCCCTCTCTGCATCCTCCTGTAAGTGATAGTAGCATTAGCAGACGGCTGCATGCACGGAGACCGTTACGGATATTGCCCCTGATATCACAGCAATGTCGTCATCAACTGGAATGGTTATATGAAACAGCAGCATGGAGCCATGCGAAATGGTAGCTAGTCGTCTTTGGGGAAAAATGTCGCATTTTTTCGTAATGTGTATAACTGCACCCATGAGCAGAGGCAACATAATCAGTGCCCAATATACGATTTGTTGGCACTCTTCACGTAATTAGACAGCAGAGTGAAATGGTATGATAGCGCGATTTCATATCACCACTAGTCTTTATCAGAGCCGTTTTGAAGACTCATATGTACGTTAATGGGGTTCTCCGATTGTTAGCCACTCCATTTGTGAATACCCATCATATTTTTGTGCTCGTGCTCACATTGCTACCATCTCAAGAACTTGCCTTGCTGAAATAGGAAAAATGCAGCGATTAGCAGTATAGGTAGACCTATCACCAATAGAAAATTTGAAGGTTATTATAGGTACTTCGAATAAGACCACAATGCTGCCACAAAATTTGTAAGATTCTCATGTCAAAGTTTTTAACTGCTTATGATGAGTTGCGTCAAGACACCGTTAAGGGAGTTTATGACTTC
>BMAW01111208.1:49946-66039 GCA_019974015.1 Nephila pilipes
ACACACACACACACACACACACACACACACACATATATATATAAACATGGTTAATGTCGGGATTAGGATGTCCCCTAGGCGATTGGCGACGAAACTTAGCGATTTCTTAGATAGGTCGCCAAACCAGTGGCTTTCACTTAAGTAATGAGTATGCTTAAGGTTACCATAACCTAAATCTCCACGATTAAATCATTATCGCTCCCAAAAGTCGCCAAACACTTAGTGAACATCCTATTCTCGACTTTAACCTATAAACATATGTATGTGTATAAATATGTATTTATATATATATATATA
This sequence comes from Nephila pilipes, assembly GCA_019974015.1. Taxonomy (NCBI): domain Eukaryota; kingdom Metazoa; phylum Arthropoda; class Arachnida; order Araneae; family Nephilidae; genus Nephila; species Nephila pilipes. The sequence goes on from BMAW01111208.1 coordinate 50,244, forward strand.
TATATATATATATAAACACACACACGTACACGCGCGCGCACACACACACACATATATATATATATATATAATACAAGGAAACGATACATAGTTTCTTGAGTGAGATAAATACTTATTACAACTAAAAATAACTATAAAATAAACTAGAATATAGTTAAGAAAAGTATTTAAGGACATAGCTCTAAGATTGAAGCTTTTGAGAATTTTGTTTGTCAGGTTGTAATTATGATAAGTGAAGAATACAAAAAGGAGAAAAATGTTTTTTATTTGTTAGTAGAAAGTAGAATTTACCTCTTCTGCCTCGTCTAAATTTCGTAAGTAATTGACGTTGACGTCAGCCAATAGGAGAAGACCATTGATGTGTCCAGGATAATGCTGAAAACAAAAAAGAACACTCTTTATGAGTGTTTCAGCAATTGATTATGTAACACTTTTTGACATCGTTTATCTAACTAATGACTCTTCTACATTAAATTTAGTAATTTATTTTTCACGAATTCAATTTTGGCAATTCTGATGGTGTGCAGGTCATGCTCATTCTAATTCTATATAATGAATCATACCATCTCATTATAATTACATTTTTTTTAAAAAAAAAATCATAAATAATTATATTATTTAAAAGACTGAAAGTTTAAAAAAATATGAAATGAAATTTAAAAATAATAATAAACCGCTGTTTCCCAGCTATCTTACAGCTTCTTAAAGTAGCCAAAAAATAGTGATATACTAAAAGTACCCGTTTTGAATTTAAGTTCTTTAATTGCTCAGCTAAGAGAAAGCCCTCATTGGAAACGAAGCTTTTCCCCCATTTGAGCTCTAAGTTCAATTGAAATATTTAAAGTATCTGCGGCGACCACACTTAATCCTCAAGCTCTACTTGTATCAGATCATATGGCCTATATTAAATCCGTAAGAAATAAAGAGAAATTAATTCATTCTCATGTAAGAAATACTCCAGTTGTTATTGATATATTACATATTAATGTGGATATATAAATTTAATTAACACGTTAAACTTAAAAACATAGTTACAAAAGCAGTAAAAAGACAAAAATGAAAATTTAGCAATTTTTTCTTTAAATTTCCTCTTTCCTGTCTCTTTTTTTTTACTTAGATCTGGTTGAGGATTATCAGTTTCGACCTCTTTACTAAAAAATTGACCAAGGAATTTTGCATCTCACTACTTCTCAGCAGAATGTTTCAATAATGTGACACTGGTCATTCTAGTCATGATTTTATTTTTTAGGGTAGTACCCTGCAAACATTTGACCTCCATTCGTTTGGCATGTATTCCTTTGATTAATAAAGTAAGGACTTATCCTCTATCTCCTCCACCTCCAAGAGTATGTATTTGCGGAAACCATACTTAATAAAGAAGTTCTTTTGTGGATCCCCTTACACCCTGAAGAAAAGTCTGGGTATAAAGCAGTCTAAAGCCTTGTAAAATGTATTTATATAACAATAATTTTCTTCCATGATTTTAAAGACATCGCACGGAAGTCAGATCTCCTGAGAATTCCAAGCACACCTGCACCTGATGCCACATCCTTGCATAAGTCGCTTATTTTCCCGGTCGGGGTGATCAAGGACCAATGACTTAAAAAATAATTTCATCTTTCCATTCAACAGAAATTCTTGTGCCAAATGATTTCAGAGAGACATAGCCAAATTATCATCTCACAAAACTTTTGAAGGGGAAATAAATCACCAAAAAATCTAAGAGTGGTCGTGCCCAAGTTCATAGTTAACAACTATTCTAACTGATGCCATTAAAAACCACCGTGCTCAAGAGCCGATGCACGTTAAATCTGATTGAGATCCCAATTATTCCTATCGGCATGGTAAGGAAGTTTGGAGTGGGACATGCTAGCTTAGGTGTCGTTCTCGTCACTTAACCTAGGCTCAAAGTTACGAGGTCCGCCGTCAATAGCCGTCGTTTGCTTCTCAGTGCGACGTTAATAAGCAATAACAGTCATATCACGTCATCAAAAACTTTGAGATTCAGTTTGATTTAAAAGGCATCAATCTTCACTATTTACAAGAAGGTCTTTGCAATAAACAGGTCATCAAAATGGAACTTGGCCATTATGCTGCAATGAAAATTGCCAGATTTAAAATAAAAGATTTTGACACACCATTTTTAATTTCTAAATTTCCTTTTAGCAATTTAATTACTGTTGTTTTTTATTATATATATTTTTGAGTTCATATTTTATATAATGTCATTTTCAAAATAGTTCAATATTAAAGAATTGATTTCATTTCCTTAAGAATGATTAAATCTTGGTTTTTTAAAAAGAAAACGGAAATTTTTGTTTTCTGTTTTATTTCAAAAGCTCTTATCAGCTTGGTCTCCAAATCTATCCTTATTTAGTCTATTTTTATCTTTAGGTCCAGCATTCGCCATTAGCATGAACATTATTGTTCGTCATAAGATTAATTAGTGTGCAACTCACCCGCAATGTCTGAAAATCATGCATAGTAAGAAATAAATATATTTCTTCACAACTTTCATCATTTTTTTGACGTTATTTTATTATGTTGCTGTAAAATCTGTTGATTTCTTACCTACGGGGATATTTTAATATTTAATCGGGACAAGTCAATATTCAAATGGATTGATTGATTTTATTAATGCCACATTAGAACCAACACGCTTACTATTGGTGATGAACCTCGTAATTTTGAACCTCGGTCAAGTGACGAGGATGACACCCGAGCCGGAACCATTTCACCTAACTTCCACACCACGCCAACGGGAGGACTTTGAGCCTTAATAGATTTAATGTTCATCAGCCAGGGCTACATGGCGGGTCTTTAATGACATCAAGGTTTGAACCCACGTCTCGAAGAATTATTCAGCTGGGAGTTGCGCATTGAGGAGGTCCTCTTATTAGGAAGGTCTTCAAAGAATTTGATGTTTTTAAATACATGTACTTATGCATGTCAGAAAATTATAATGAGCTTTGCATTCTGGAAGGATGATCATGTATAAACGTAACGTGTTGACATTTAAAATTTATAATGGAAGAGCTGATGTCTTAATTTTATAAGATAAGTCCAAGTTCGAAAAAAAACCCTTTTTTTTGTATTTTTATTGAAAAAAATATTAAAATCATTTTTTAAAACATAAAAAATGGCGGATAAGTAAGCTTTTTTAAATAGATTGTTTATTAAATGTATGTTGTTTTTTCTCTAATCTTAAGAAATTTTGTTTTTCAAATTATTTTTAAAATTTAATTTTAATATATATATATATATATATATATTTCTTTTGTCCGAAAGATAAATCTTCTTCCTTCCATCTTTATGCTATTACAGTTTCGAAAATTACGAATAAACAAGTGTGTTTTAAGTTTTCTGTTTTGGCGTAAATGTCCACAAAAGGTCGACGATCTTTTATAACTTTGTATTTCACTTCCCCCTTCCCCATACCATACTACTCTCAGTATATAATGTGTGGAGTGGAGGGTTAGCTGCTTGAAATATGTCGCATACCGTACTCAAAATAAGAACGCTCACTCCGCTATATTCCACCAGGTGGCGTTGTAAGCAGTTTCATCTACCGGCACATCACCACTTTTTCTTTAAGACACCACTTTGAAGACAAAAGACTGCAGCTGTTCGGAAGTTCAGAGGAAAAGAAGGTGGGGAGGAGGGAAATGGATTTTACCTGTGAATATATCGCCCCAGGATTCGTTAGCTATAAGTTATCCAGTATGTGTGGGATTGTCCCACGCATCGCGAGACTTTTGCAAACCTGTCTGCAATGGTTTCCATTGTGTGAACGATACTTTTAATGAAAACAATACTTTGTCATTGTCTCTACGATTTTATGGCTGCATCTGTGCATTGTATGATATTTAATACATCAAAATAAAGAAGCAATGGAAGATTTTTTTTACCTTCAACAACTGATCAAGGAAGTTGAGGGCTTCTCCTCCCCTTGACTGCTCAGAAACGAGAAGAGCCAGATTGAATAAGGCTTCTCTAGAAGATGAGTTCTTCTGTGGTTACAAAAGAAGGATGATTAGAGAAAGTAAGACATATTAAAGACAGAAGAATTCAAAGGCAAACAAGAAATATAATTTAACGTTTAGATATAGACAGCCTAGGAGGATCTAAAAATACCCTTGACAGGAACAGGAAATGGGGTAATTTTTCCTTTTTTCTAATAAATCCATAAGTATGACGTCCTGCTTATCCAAAAATTTAAAAGAATTTATGTATTATATTATAAATTATTATCTATCAATGTCCCCTTCTTTAGAAGTTCTACTGTTGATAATTATCCAGACATGGTTATAATCGATATATTTTTCTTTGTCTAGAAATAGGATTATTTGTCACTTTCAAATTATTTTTTCATTCATTCCGTATTCAACGCTGATAAATTTAACTTTCAAGGTCAATACGGCGAAACAGCGAATTACTGATGTCAATGATCACGAGAACACGGGTTCTACCTGGACTGTATATAAAATAACCTAGTTAGGAATGGAGTAATTCACCCTGTTATAGGTCAATGATCATTTTTCTTTTTTCTAAGAAGTGCATGAGTTTAGAGCTCTTCACATCCCAAAATATTAATCCCATAACTTTTCAGTCATTCTCCGACTTTTTGGTATATATATTCAATGTACCCAATTTTTTGATTGGTGTTTGGTCTTCGGTATATAATGATGAATCTATTTCTGGTATATAGTGACAACTGGACGCAAAACTACAACTACAGCTCGAAGCAGATGCAATCCAAACTAACTTATCATTCAGTGTCAAATTGGTTTTGCGTCTTTTAACAAATGGCAGTACACAAAGGCAAAATTATTTTGTCCTATCAAGGCCAATTGTCATCATAAATAGTTATATTTGGAATCACCTTAAAGATTACCAACCTACTTGAATTTGTATCTAATTCTCGCTCTTTTTTCCCTACAATTAATCTTTTGGCCTACTTTATGACACTATTTGATTTGAGAATTTCGCCTCGTGAATAAATCTCGATTCATACAAATTAACATTGATATATCTCGATATAAAAGTTTAATGTATAGGAGAAGATAAAATACAGAAATTTGATGTATTCAAGCGCTTAGAGGATATAGAAAGATGGAGAGATTATAGTGCGTACGATATTGGTGCGAGAAAGCTAAGTGATTCTTGGATAATTGAAATCAGATTCAGACCCAGTTCATAAGTATTTTTCCTGGCTCGGGTATAGTTTTACTCTGAAATAAGAACTTTAGTTATAATCCTTAGTATATAAATCGAGTTAGTAACCGTTCCACATTCGAAAAACAAGCGTTTCTTTTTTTTTATTATTTTTGGACAAGATAAACAAAATTTAAGGATTTATCTATCTAACAATTAATTAACTGATTACTTGGCAAATATGGATGCATCAGATCCTAAGTAACAAAGTGGGGTGGTAGCAAGCAACTCACACCTACAAGTACATAATTAATTTATATCATCGTTCAATCATAAAGAATAACAAATTTAAATCTGAATCTTTATTTAAAGGTAAAATTAATCTCATATTAAGAAAAATTACATTTACCTTACATAGGGCTCACAATTATAAAATTCAAACTTTCCCTTTAGATTTTTGTATATTTCTTTTCATCAAATTCGTGACATTCACGAAGTGAATATTATTTAAAATGTTCCACTGCGATTTGAGGAATATAAATTATAGATTCGGTATTACATGAACCTGAGTAAATTATAAACAATGCCTCTACATACGATGTAAACCTTGATGAAATGCAAATTACTCTTTCATTAGAAATAATTAATAATATTCTCAACATAAAGTACGTTAGCAAAACCCTTTTTTAATTTAAATACAAAGTTTGAGCCTTGGTTGAAAAGTAATTCCTTATTGGCCATAACTTTATTTGTTCATTGAGTTCCATAATTCTTCTCTTATGCCTGAAAGTTAGATATATCTTCTATGTATTGCATTTCTTTGTTCCCTGATGTCGTTGGTGTAAGGGTAATAGAAGATGACGACCCACAAGGCTATGCGACTTACACAATGAGGCATCACTGCACCTGGAAACTTTCTTCTCTTCCCAAAGATGAAAGAACACTTAAAGAATTATCTTACTCTTACTGACGACTAGGTGAAAGTTGTCATTAAAAAATCTAGTATTTTCAACAAACACCAAATTTTTCTCCCGTTGGCTTTTCCCTATTAGTCCAGTGTTGGCGCAAGAGTAAGTTGAAAGGAAAGGAGACTTAACTCACAAAAAGTGAAAAGTGCATTACATGACGGAGAGATATACGAGGGGGTATCGTAAAGTTATAATAATTACTAAGAGATAACCAAGATATCTAGATATAATTTATGCGGCATGTTAATTGTTCCTTATGTATATAATGCTGTAAACAACAGCTATTCATGTTGAATTGTATGGTGTCTGGAAGCCGAAGAATGAAGTAATCAGCAGTATGGAGAAGTGTTCAATCAGCAGAATTATACAATGACGACCTTCGAAAGGTTAATAAAAATATAACTCTGGATGTTGACTATATAGAGAAAAAAGATTAAGGAATAACAAATAAATATAAAGTTTTTATCTCTATTATTTTTCAGTAATAAGTAAAACTCTACGATACTCTGGCGTAATGTTGAAAACTTTACGATGCTTCGAGTTACTTCAATCTACTGCTTCCTGAAATCAAACAAATTAACATGAATAGCCGTAATTTACATTATGTACGTAAGGATCAATAGGCATACTAAATGTTATCCAGATAACTCCGTTATTTCTTAGTAATAATTAAAATTTTACTATACTAAGGCTTATATAGCTATTAGGTACAACAAGATTTGTGAAAATCGCACGACAGATAAGAACAAAAATGATAATCCGTGAATAACATTTAGTAAATGTAATGTATAGATATCAAAAGTCCAGTAGATTGAGTCTACTTTTTCTTCGTAGATGTGTAACAATGTTTAAAATTCTTATTTATTTATATATCTTAAATTCAAATGTAAGTAGTTGTTACCATGAGAGCCTTTCTGAACCACTTCTCGGCACTTTGGAAGTTTCTGTTTTCTACGGCGACTAGACCTAAGTTAATATAAACTCTCTCTGTTTCCTTCCCACGATCCACGATTCGTTCCAATCTGGAAAAAAAAATTAAAAATATGACTATTTAAGATAATTAAGATATTAAAATGCTTCAAATTTTGCATTTTTTCACATGTGCTGACATGATCATGTTTTGAGAAAATGGCGTCAACAAAAAGATGCGTGAACATAAGATATAGAATACATGGTGTTAGGTTCGAAAGATAGACAATGTTATTCATTATGATTATAATGATTGTATTTGGTTTGCTTAATGTATGTTTACATTGCTATTATATATTTAATTTAATGTTTTATCATCTTTTATTTACAACTAAACTGAATATTAGTGTCTACTTTAATAATTTATCTTTTGCCCGTATTGTTTAATGTTTCATTTAGTGATTTATTTTAAAGGCAAAATAGTATGTTTAAGTATGTTTTGTTACTAACATTGGCTACAATTCTTTACTTTAGAATGTTTTGCGTGTGAAAATAAAAATGCATTAAGAGGAATCTGAAGGAGATATTTTCTTTTCTTGGTAGTAATTGCTTCTGTGGAGCCTGATACTCGGAAGTACGCTTACTTTACACTAATAAATGTTTGAATAATTCTACCTTTTCGAGAACTTAAGAGAAGAAGGGGGGGGGAAGGAACGTTAGCTCATGTTTAAATGAAATTAGCAAAAATAACTCACGTATTCTGTTTTGGTTTTGCTGCTACTAAACAGAGGATGCTTCACTGATTCCGTAGATGTATTATTTATAAGGATTCGATAATAGAACGGTCAAAAATTGAATTTTGAAATTGTAAACAATAACATTTTGAATCAGGAAATTTAAAATTTAATTTTTGAAATTACAATTATAGTCAGTATGTAGAATACTATGATTATAAGTACTCTGGAAGTTTTTTAAATTTATAAATGCCTTAGGTCTTATTAAAAATGTATCTTAAGGTTAGAGCTCAATTTACTAATGTATATACGATTGTTTATAGCTAATTGCTCATACTTAACTATTTATTTTTATAAATATATTTTTCTTTGCATAAACAGAAACATATGGTGATATTTTAATGATAAAATATGACTTCTATTGATTTAAATTTAAAATAGGGAAGATTATATTAACTTGGCATGAAACAATCTCATGTTTTCTTGGCGAAGACGAGTCAGCTACCATAACGAGTTTTTTTTTAACACTCACAAGGAGATTTGAAGGACGTATTTAAGATCGTAATTTCTAACGCAGCCCTTAGTAAGAATTAAAATTTTTTGAATGAGCGAGAGGATATTGTTGTATTGAAACATTTTCATTCGATGAAACTATTTCACGACAGTGAACAGAAAAGAGTAAACTATGTGGTTATTTTTAAGAGAGATGTTTGATTTAATGTTTTTTATTCTCGCACTTAGAAGCAACAAGAGGACTATTGGCGGCGGATCTCACCTCAACCTCAATCAAGTGACGAGGATGACACCCGAGCTAACACCTCCCTCTTCACACCATGCCAACGGGAGGACTTGGAGACACGACAGATTCAATGCAAAATAATCTGATTACGCAGCACTCTTCGTGGCAACGGAACTCAAATCCATGACTCGACGGAAATAACGCGGCTGCATTCGATTATATGTAATTAAAAAAGGCTAGTCATGTTAATCTATGGATTAAAAAGGCAGATTTCAAGTGCTTCTATGAAACCTCTAAAATTGTCAATTCTTAAAATAGTTTCATAATTTGTTAAAAGGTGTCTCCAATAAGAGCTATATTTGTAAATATTTATGTATTTTAAAATGATGTTTATATACAACTTATATATTTGAAAGCTTTTTTATTTTATTTTAAATGATATACTTACATAGTTCTATATGTATCCTGTATTCTCCGAAACTTTTACCAGTAAAATTTGAGAAATTATTGTTCGAGAGGGTGGTTCAAAAAGAACCCGTTTTCGGATTGGGAAACTGTATATTAGGAAGGTGAAATTGAATGGTTTTATTAGGGTATTACCCAATGATAGGTTCCTCTTTTTTTTTTTAAGATGACTTTGAGTATGACGAGCTTCGTATCCCAAGAATTCGTCTTCATAACTTTTCTTTCTCATCAGACAATTTTCGCGTTCTTAGGAGCAGATTAACAGGAAGCAACCCACTACTTTGTGTATTGCTTGGTTTCAACTGGAAATTGGGAATCCAGGTCTCAACCATTGCAACAATTCGACACAAAATGACGATGAAAACTCGACACGGCAGCATTCAAAACTGACCTATGAATCAGTGTCCAATGACCGAGATAGCATAGTGGTCATGGTCACGGATTTGATACTGGTGTTGTTTCTATCCCGTCGTGGGCTGACACCGCTAAAGAACCGCCACATAGTAGGGATGATGAAAATTTTATCTGTTGAGGATCCAAGTCTTCCTATGGGCACGATGGGAGTGAGAGGTCATCCTCTTTCAACTTGACTGAGATTAAAAATTACAAGTTTTGTCACCAATAGCCCTCTTGTTACTTTTTATAACTACTTAATAAAAAATCAATTATTCTGTATCAAATTTGTTTTGGTGAAGTTTTATAGATGGCAACACTCAATTAGCAACACCGTGTGTTGTCAAAAATGTGAATTTCTTGAAACCCTCTCATACCTATTTTAATTGAAAGTATATTTTTCTATCATGACCGAAAGTGTGTTTAAAATTCAGAATAGAGTAAAAAAAAAAAAGTTAAAAATTCTATATTTCTCACCGAACTCTGGCTAAATGCTTGTGATTAGGAGCACTGGACTCTTGCATAAGTATGGCTGACAATTCTAATGCTCTCTGCAATGATAATAGAAACATTGTAATTTATAACTTTAAAATAATTTTCGTACAAATATATTTAAAGTATTATTTTTTATACGTAATCTTACAAACAATATAGTTCATTAATAATAACTAATACAAATTGTTCACACAAATTAGGTTCACATATTAGGTAGGGAGGAAATGATAATTATAGAATACAGAGACACACACTTTTAAATATGTCGCCATGAAAGATTCTACAAGTAAAATGTTTCTAGAAAGCATTGACTGAAAAATCACTACATTTCTATTTAGAATGAAATAATTTTTTTTCTTCATTTAATAAATTACTTGCAATGAGTTATTAATATGGAATATAGTAATTTTGATTCAAAACCATTAAAATTACTTAAACATTACCTCTAATTGGAATGTTGAACAGCCTCGTATCTTAGAATTAGGATATATGCTTTATTACTTCATATTAGAAATCGGTCTCTGATATACAGAAATTAAATCTATAACTCTTTCTTTTCCAACACTTTATACCGATACACTAGGTTGGGAAATTTTTAGAAGTATAGAGATAAATTTTACTGGGCTTTTATGGGACCAATTTATCAGTATTTCTTATGATGAATATGCCTCATCCAAATAGTAAGAAAAGTAAAATTCTTCCATAGTAAAACAATTTCAACCTACTAAATCAAACACTGATATAAATAGTTGCTTCGGTAAGAAGAAGAAGAATACTTTGCTTTAGAGTATTTTCTCATTTTTTTTCCATGACCCTATTATTTTTAACTCTTTTTCGTGACCTACTAAGCGATTAAGGCATATTTTAAGATTTGTGGGTAAAATAAAACATTATTTAGGTATAAAAATAATTCTCATGAACATTCATAATTTCTTTTACGAAATTATATTACAAAAATAGTTGCAAAAAAGAACTTTTAAACATTTATGAGGATTGTAAAGCTATTTCTTGCTAAATGAGACTGAATACAAACTTCGAGTAATATCAGAGTTTTTTTTTTCATAAAATGGGAGGGGAAATGAAATTTATTTATTTTTAAGTTACTGCGGTTTAGTTTATAAAAATATTAACAGTTTTTTTTTCTCTAACGACTACAAAATAACTTTTGGATCTAAGTTTCGTGATATATTTCATAAAAGAAATTCAAAAATTCGTATCTTCTTTTACACTTTTTTATGCAGTTAATTATATTCACATCAAATAAATACTAAGATATCAGATATGAAATTAACTTTTGACTTATGAATAATAATCTAAGTAATATAAATATTACTGATTGACATCACATGAACTTCCAATTCATTTTATTATACGTTTATGTTTCCCACAAACACAAAAATATAAGAATTGTACAATCATGCACGACTTTTGTATAAGAAAAATAAAGAAAAAGTATTTCTGATAAAGAACTCACTTCATGATCAGGTTCAATATCCAATGCTTTGTTGAACTGTTCCAGAGCTTCATTGCTGCGACCTTGATCCATAAGAACTACTCCTAACTGGAATCAAAATTTTAAACTTAAAAAGATAAATTGGGAAAAAAATTCGTACTAGTTAAGATAGAGAAAATGCGAAAAAGAACTGTCTCAAAAAATTTTATAACTAAAATGACAAGTTAAAATGCAAAATTCTACTTCAATATGGTCATTACTAGTTGAGAAATGAAGTGTGTTAGTCCCCCCCATATTTAAGAAAATCAGTTTTATAAAGTTTTAATATTTAATGTCTCATTAAAGATTATCCCTATTAATAAAAAAAAGTTAATTTTTTTCATTTCTTTTCTACAAAATCTTTGTAATAAAACACATTTTCAGATAGCTGTTATAGAATAACAATAATGAATGAGAAATTTCTAAAATTCATAAAATTTCATTCAGATACTGCAGTATTGCATAACATATATATATATATATATATATATATATATATGTTGTGCTGTTCAGTTACATATTGCTGTTAGGTTCGAAAGATGTGTATTCAGCTATACGATTATAATAATTGTATTTGCATTTGCTTAATGTATGTTACATTGCTATATTAGTGTTTTATCATCTTTTATTTACAACTAAACTGAATATTAGTGTCCTTTAATAATTTATCTTTTTGCCCGTATTGTTTAATGTTTCATTTTATTGATTTATTTTAAGGCAAAATATTTAAGTATGTTTGTTACTAGCGTGGCTACAATTCTTTACTTTTAGAATGTTTTGCGTGTGAAAATAAAAATGCATTAAGAGATCTGAAGGAGATATTTTCTTTCTTAGTATTGCTGTGGAGCCTGATACTCGGAGGTAGCTTACTTCCATAATAAATGTTTGAAGATAATTCTACCTTTTCGAGAACTTAAGAGAAGGGAAGACAGCTCATGTTTAAATGAAATTAGCAAAAATAACTTCGTATTCTGTTTGGTTTGCTGCTACTAATGAGGATGCTTCACTGATTCCGTAGATGTATTTATAAGTTGATAATAGAACGAGACAAAAATTGAATTTTGAAATTGTAAACAATAACATTTGGGTAATCAAGGAAATTTAAAATTTAATTTTGAAATTACAATTATAATTATGTGAGAATACTATGATTATAAGTACTCTGGAAGTTTTTAAATTTATAAATGCCTTAGGTCTTATTAAAATGTATCTTAAGGTTAGAGCTCAATTTACTAATGTGATTGTTTATAGCTAATTATATGCCTTATTTTTATAAATATTTTTCTTTGCACAACCAGAAACATATGGTGATATTTAATGAGCAAAATGACTTCTATTAGGGCCAAATAGGAGATTATAACTTGGCATATAGTAATCTCTTGTTTTCTTGGCGAACAGTCCAGCTACCATAACTGGTTTTTGCTACTCTGAGATTTGAAGGACGTATTTAAGATCTCGTAATTTCTAACACCTTATTATGGTAAATTAAAATTTTTGAATGAGCGAGGAAGGATATTGTTGTGGTGAAACATTTCGATGAAACCGACAGAAAGTGAGCAGAAAAGTAGCTGTGGTTATTTTAAGAGATGTTTGATTTGTGTTTTATTCTCCGCACTTGGCTCTTAACAGGACTATTGGCGGCGGATCTCTCAACCTCAATCAAGTGACGAGGATGACACCCGAGCTAACACCTCCTCTTCCTGTACCAACAGGAGGACTTGGAGACACGACATATTTAAAATAATCTGATTACATAACTCTTCATTTCTCAATCCATGTCGACGAAATAACGCGGCTGCGACCTGATTATGTAATTAAAGGCTGAATGTTAAATGGATTAAAAAGGCAGATTTCAAGTGCTTCATGAACCTCTAAAATTGTCATTCTTAAAACAGTTTCATATTTGTTAAAAGGTGTCTCAATAAGAGCTATTTGTGAAATATTGTATTTTAAAATGATGTTTATATCAACATATATTTGAAAGCTTTTATTTTATTTTAATGATATACTTACATAGTTCTATGTCCTGTATTCTCGAAACTTTTACCAGTAAAGTATTCGAGGGTGGACAAAAAGTACCCGTTTTCTGGATTGGAAGCTGTATATTAGGAAGGTGAAAGTGAATGGTTTTACTGGGTATTACGCAATGATAGATTCCTTTTTTAAGATGACAATGCAGCTTCGTTATCCCAAATAATTGCCCATTTAACTTTTCTTTCTATCAGACATTTCGACGTTCTAGGAAGCAGATTAACAGGAAGCAACCCATACTGTATGCTTGGTTTCAATGGAATGGGAATCCAGGTCTAATCATCAACAATTGACAAAAGCCAGCGATGACAAATCACTGGCAGATTCAAAATGACCTATGAATCGTGCTGAAGCTGAAGCGGTACATAGGTCATGGTCACGAGTATGAATCTAGTTGTTTCTATCCGTCGTGGCTGAATCTGCACCGCTAAAGGATAACTGGTAGGACTGAGAAATTTCCTATCTGTTGAGGATCTGAGTCTCCAATGGCACGTGATGGGAGTGGAGAGGTCATCTCTTTTCAAGCATTGGATGAGATTAAAATTGACAGTTTGTCACTAGCCCTCTTGTTTTATAACTTATAATAAAAATCAATTATTCTAATCAAATTTGTTTTGGTGAAGTTTTATAGATGGCAACACTCAATTAGCAACACCGTGGTTGAAAAATATAATTTCTTGAAACCCTCTCATACTATTTTAATTGAAAGTATATTTTCTATCAGTGACTGAAAGTGTGTTTAAAATTCAGAATGAGTAGTATAAAATTCTATTTCTCACTCCACTGTGCTTGTGATTAGGAGCACTGACTCTTATAAAGTATGGCTGACAATTCTAATGCTCTCTGCAATGATATGAAACATTGTAATTTATAACTTTAAAATAATTTTATACAAATATATTTGAAGTATTATTTTATAGTAATCTACAAACAATATAGTTCATTAATAATAACTAATACAAATTAATTTCCACACAAATTAGGTTCATTTTATAATGAGTGAAATATAGTAGAATACAGAGACACACTTAATGAATGCTGAAGAAGATCTACAAGTAAAATGTTCAGAAGCTGACTGAAAAATTACCATTTCTATTTAAGTGATAATTTTTTTCTTTATTTTAATAAATTACTTGTGAGTTATTAGTAGGAATATAATTTTGATTCAAAACCATTAAAATTACTTAAACATTACCTCAATTGGAATATGTTAACAGCCTCTATCTTAGAATTAGGATATATGCTTTATTACTTCATATTAGAAATCGGTCTCTGATATACAGAAATTAATCTATAACTCTTTTCCAACACTTTATACCATACACTAGGTTGAAATTTTAGAAGTATAGAGATAAATTTACTGGCTTTTATGGAGACAATTTATCAGTATTTCTGATGAATATGCCTCATCAAATATAAGAAAAGTAAAATTCTTCCATAGTTAATTTCAACCTACTAAATCACTGATATAAATAGTTGTGTTAGCGAGAAGAATACTTTTGTTTTAGAGTATTTTCTATTTTTTCCATAGACCTATTATTTTAACTCTTTTCACCTACTAAGCTGATTAATTATTTTAAGATTTGTGGGTAAAATAAAACATTTTGATAAAAATAATTCATGTATTCATAATTTCTTACAAATTATTTACAAAAAAGTTGCAAAAAAAGAACTTTTAAACATTATGAGGATTGTAAAGTTATTTCTGCAAATGAGATTCGAATACAAACTTCAGTAATATCGATTTTTATAAATGGAGGGAAGATAATTTATTATTATGTTAAGCGTTTAGTTTATAAAAATATTAACAGTTTTTCTTAACGACTACAAATAACTTCTTGATCTGTTTCAGTGATACTATTTACATAAAAATTCAAATTCGTATCTTCTTTTACACTTTTTTATGCAGAATTATATTCACATCAAATAAACTAAGATATCAGATATGAAATTAACTTTGACTGTATGAATAATATCAAGCAATATAAATATTACTGATTGCATCACATGAACTCCAATTCATTTTATTATACGTTATGTTTTAAACACAAAATATAAGAATTGTACAATCATGCACGACTTTTATAAGAAAATAAAGAAAAGTATTTCTGAAGAACTCAATTTAAGATCAGGTTCAATATCCAATGCTTTGTTGAACTGTTCCAGAGCTTCATTGCTGCACCTTGATCCATAAAATTCCTAACTGAACTCAAAATTTAAATTTAAAAGATAAATTGAGAGAAAATATTCAAATTAGTTAAGATAAGGAAAAACTGTCTCAAAAAAAATTTTATAATTAAAATGACAAGTAATGCACAAAATTCTACCAATATGTATTTACTAGTTGAGAAGTGGCGTGTGGTGATTGAAGTGAAAGTGTGTTTCTTAAAATTCATACCAATATCATTCGAAATGA